>JACXGM010025329.1:0-15351 GCA_016801145.1 Umbra pygmaea | reverse complement strand
ATATAACGTCAATCAACGTAGTCGGGAATCGAACTGGCTAACTCTTGCACACAAGTCGAACTCCTTATCCACAGAGCCACCTGCAGGTTGCTATTATGCATGCATTAATTTATACCTTCATAACACCGATCCATAAAATATCAATGTAAATTTTGTACAGTTTTATTCTCACTCTCATCAGATCAGCCAAGTTGACATCTGTTTGATGTTTTGGAAACACTCCACATCAACATGTTTGTATGACATTATGTTAGGAAAGTGTTTATTGTCTCAGTTCTATTTCATTAAATAACCCACATTATAGACACATTACAATTATCAACCCGTTTCTAAACTATGCAGTTTGTGATGAAGGATGTGAATAGTTCAGTCCGTTTACAGAAGCGTCTGTCTGATCATGGTGGAATTAAGACTGTTGTGTGCCATAATTAAAGTTGACTTAAATGATTCTCCTAACGTCATACTTAAAAAGACTAGATCCTTAACTGTAAGTCCACTCTGGGACTCCTGTTCTTTATGAACTGAGATATGGACTCATTGTATGAATGTTTAGTGTAGAGTTCGTTTATATTATTATTATTCCAGTGCGTATGTACTGTGGTTTTGATTTGTGGTTACATGTGTGTTACAGTTAATTGTATTGTGTGCTGTGTAGCGCCTTCCCCTCTTTCACTTGGGTACTGATTGGGAACAGAGTGATCTAATCACCGAATCGCTGTCAGCTGGTTAGCTCGGTTCCCATATCATTCCTAGGTGGGAGAGAGGAAGGCGCGGTTCATTATTCAAATGTCAGTGGGATTCTCGGTTGCTGTTTCGTTTGCTGTTGAAGTCTGTCCAGGAGCCACGTTCTTGGTTTTGTGAAAAGTGAGTCCGTTAGTGTTTGTGCACTCTGCTATTTCTTGTATCCTGTTACATGTCTCAAGTTTAGTTTAGTGGTTTTGTCTGTGCACCTAACTATCCGTGTACCCTGCAATCCTTCCTGCGTGTGCTCTAAAGAACAGACGAATATAAATAAATAAGCAACTACGAAGCCACCTGTCTGCCTGTGTCCCCCTCTCTCCAAATTCACCCCACAATACCTTGACATTAACAAGCATACCATTGCTATATCGATTACCGTATTTTAGCACGCACCCAATATTAACACGCACCCATGGACATTGTTTTTGGTGTAAAAAAATCTACATTGCGCACACCCTTACAAAGCGTGCATCATTTTTGTAAAAAGGTGACACGTAATCACCCCTCGCCCGGACCTACATTTATGGGCACTCAGCTAGTCATTGTGTTACAAATGTTAAACACCCATCACAAATGTTAAACACCCAACCCTAAACGTGCTGATTATATAGTGCCTTGCGAAAGTAATTGGCCCCCTTGAACTTTTCCAACTTTTGCCACATTTCAGGCTTTAAACATAAAGATATGAAACTGTATTTTTTGTGAAGAATCAACAAGTGGGACACAATCATGAAGTGGAACGAAATTTATTGGATATCTCAAACTTTTTTAACAAATAAAAAACAGAAAAATTGGGCGTGCAAAATGATTCAGCCCCCTTAAGTTAATACTTGTAGCGCCACCTTTTGCTGCGGGGTATGTCTCTATCAGTTTTGCACATTGAGAGACTGAAATTTTTGCCCATTCCTCCTTGCAAAACAGCTTGAGCTCAGTGAGGTTGGATGGAGAGCGTTTGTGAACAGCAGTTTTCAGTTCTTTCCACAGATTCTCGATTGCATTTATGTCTGGACTTTGACTTGGCCATTCTAACACCTGGATATGTTTATTTGTGAACCATTCCATTGTAGATTTTGCTTTGTGTTTTGGATCATTGTCTTGTTGGAAGACAAATCTCCGTCCCAGTCTCAGGTCTTTTGCAGACTCCATCAGGTCAACATTCTTCCAGAATGGTCCTGTATTTGGCTCCATCCATCTTCCCATCAATTTTAGCCATTTAATTTTTTTTTTAATTTAACCTTTATTTAACCAGGTAAGTTGACTAAGAACATTTTCTTATTTACAGCAACGACCTGGGAGCAATTAGGGTAAAGTGTCTTGCCCAAGGACACAACGACAGTTGGCTCAGTCGGGAATCGAACTGGCAACCTTCTGACTACAAGTCTGACTCCCTACCCACTGAGCCATCTGCGCCCCCTACCCACTGCGCCATCTTCCCTGTCCCTGCTGAAGAAAAGCAGGCCCAAACCATGATGTTGCCACCACCATGTTTGACAGTGGGGATGGTGTGTTCAGGGTGATGAGCTGTGTTGCTTTTACGCCAAACATAACGTTTTGCATTGTTGCCAAAAAGTTCGATTTTGGTTTCATCTGACCAGAGCACCTTATTACACATGTTTGGTGTGTCTCCCAGGTGGCTTGTGGCAAACTTTGAACGACACTTTTTATGGATATCTTTCAGAAATGGCTTTCTTCTTGCCACTCTTCCATAAAGGCCAGATTTGTGCAGTATACAACTGATTGTTGTCCTATGGACAGACTCGCCCACCTCAGTTGTAGACTGACTCGCCCATCTCCGCAGTTCATCCAGAGTGATCATGGGCCTCTTGGTTGCATCTCTGATCAGTCTTCTCCTTGTATGAGCTGAAAGTTTAGAGGGACGGCCGGGTCTTGGTAGATTTGCAGTGGTCTGATACTCCTTCCTTATCAATATTATTGCTTGCACAGTTCTCCTTGGGATGTTTAAAGCTTGGGAAATCTTTCTGTATCCAAATCCGCTTTAAACTTCTCCACAACAGTATCTCGGACCTGCCTGGTGTGTTCCTTATTCTTCGTGATGCTCTCTGTGCTTTCAACGGATCTCTGAGGCTATCACAGAGCAGGTGAATTTATACAGAGACTTGATTACACACAGGTGGATTCTATTTATCATCATTTGTCATTTAGGTCAACATTGGATCATTCAGAGATCCTCGCTGATCTTCTGAAGAGAGTTTTCTGCACTGAAAGTAAAGGGGCTGAATAATTTTCCTCGCCCAATTTGTCAGTTTTTTATTTGTTAAAAAAGTTTGAAATATCCAATAAATTTTGTTCCACTTCGTGATTTTGTCCCACTTGTTGTTGCTTCTTCACAAAAAATTACAGTTTTGTATCTTTATGTTTGAAGCCTGAAATGTGGCAAAAGGTCAAAATGTTCAAGGGGGTGAATACTTTTGCAAGGCACTGTATAAAACCAGCTATTGCCAAAGTGGAGTACCCGCATTAATGTTAGTGCATACACAAAAAACTCAACGTATATTTTAATAATCAAACTGGTCTATGGGTCAATATCACTGTAGGGTGCCTTTTACCCTCACAATACTCACAAATTTTGATTTTAATTTACCATTCGCCCTATGTTATGTCATAAATAGTAGACACTCAAGTACTATAATAAATATATTATCTGAGCTCCCACACATTTTTTTAGATAATTATGGGCCATTGTTCGGAGCATAAACCATAAGATATGTCCACCCTGTCATGGACATACATATTACTGTTAATTACGTTTTCATTGCAATATTAAGGTGCAAATTATACTTTCTGAAAGGTATGGTGTCTCTTTCCTAAACAGGGTTATTTGTTTGCTTTCAAATTATTAATACATAAAAGATTTTACGCAAACCATGTGTTTTTTTAAGAAATGTATACAATTCACACATGAGTTTTTTCTTATTTGGAGAAAATGTTGATATTTGGATGCAGTTTTTTGTTTGCAAGTTATTGCCCCCACACCCAGCTATTAGATTATATAGGTATGATTGAATTATTATTTTAAAATACCAAGATGACAGGGTGGACAAGCACACGACGGGGTGGACAAGCACACGACGGGGTGGATACATAAAGCAGAACACAAAAAGCGTGACAAAATATGACAATGAAACATTTATTCAACTTAAAAAAATATAGATAATTGCATTTCAATCACATTGATATAACCCAAAAAAAACATTTTACGGCCTCTCTGGTCGAGAGGAAAACAGGCAGGGAGTTCAAAAAACTGCCTGTCGTTTAAGCAAAATATAAACAAAAATAAAGTAATAATATTAAACAAATGAAATAGCAATTACATTAAAGGTATCAACTTTTTTTTTTGTGGCCAAGAAATATTGAAGTAAATCAATTCTGTAAATTTGTAACATGTACGACATGTGTAACAACTTACCACAAACTGATATTTAGAGAAAAGAAAATACATTTGTTTTCAGAACACAATTTGACCTTTCAGTTGACCCTTGCCTGAATGTATTCCAGTGTGGTGCTATTGGATTTTACATGAACTAAAAAGCATTTTCTGCTGAAAATGCGTGTGAATGCTGAATAGTTAATTTGCTAAAGCTAAACTGTGTTGAAGTAGTCAGAATAATTGGACAAGTGGGAATGTTTTAATAATTGGACCAGTAGTAAAAATTATATAAAGTAGAAGTATTAGTACAACACAAACTCCAGAAAGGTTTGAATGTTTTTTGTATTTGAAAAAAATGAATGTTTAAACTGAGAAATCTTACAGTTTTATTCACTAAATAAGCTCATTTAAAAAAATTGACACAGGGCAAACAAATGGCTCAAAAAGCAAGAAATTTGGAAATGAATCAGCTGGGAGAACATCTACCAACAAACTAAGTTAATTGATATCAGATCTGTAACATGATTAGCTATAAAAGGGATGTCTTAGAGAAGCAGAGTCTCTCAGAATTAAAGATGGTCAGAGGCTCTCCAATCTGTGAGTGTGTAAAACGATTCTGAAATACTTGAAAAACAATGTACCTCAACATCAAATTGCAAAGGCTTTGTAAATCTGATCATCTACATTGCATAACATCTTCAAAAGATTCAGTGAAACTGGAGAAATCACTGTTCGTAAGGGACAAGGTCGAAGACGTTTATTGGAAGCCCATGGTCTTTGGGCCCTCAGATGAAACTGCATCACTCATCGGCATAGTAGTGTCAATGACATTACAAAATGGGCCCAGGAAATACTTCCAGAAAACCACTGTCGGTAAACACAATTTGGCGTGCCATCTGCAGATGCGAACTAAAGCTCTAGCATGCCAAAAGGAAGCCATATGTGAACATGGTCCAGAAGCGCCGTCATGTCCTGTGGGCCAAGGCTAATTTAAAATGGCCAATTTCAAAGTGGAAAGGTGTTCTATGGCCCGATGAGTTCAAATTTGACATTCTTGTTGGAAAACACTGACACCCTGTCCTCCGACCTAAAGAGGAGGGAAACCTTCTATCGTGTTATCAGCGTTCAGTTCAAAAGCCAGTATCTCTGATGGTATGGGGGTACATAAGTGCATACAGTATGGGCAGCTTGCATGTTTTGGAAAGCACTATGAATGCTGAAAGGTATAGAAGTTTTTGAGAAACATATGCTCCCCTCCAGACGATATCTATTGCAGGGAAGGCCTTGTGTATTTCAGCAGGACAATGCAAAACCACATACTCTACCTATTACAATAGCATGGCTTTGTCGTAAAAGAGTCTGGGTGCTGAATTGGCCTGCCTGCAGTCCAGATCTTTCAGCTATGGAGAGCATTTGGCGCATCATTAAACAAAAAAAAAGTCAAATACAACCATGAACTCTCCAGCTGCTGGAAACCTATATTAAGGCAAGAATGGGACCAAATTCCAACACCAAAACTCCAGAGACTTATAACCTCGATGCCCAGACAACTTCAAACTGTTGGTAAAAATGCCCCCTCTTTTTGGTTAACTTTTTTGAGACCTGCAGCAGGAATCAAATTTAAAATGAGCTCATTTTGTGCATAAAGTTTTAAAAGTTCTCAGTTTAAACATTTGTTCAGTTATCTGTGTTCTATTGTGAATAAAATATTGGCTCATGTGAATTGAAAGTCTTTCAGTTTTCATTTTATTCAAACTTAAAAAACATCCCAACTTTTCCGGAATTCGGGTTGTAGTAGTAGCAGTACCTATAGTATTAGTAGTAGTAACAGTAGTAGTATTATTATTATTAGTAGTAGTATTATTATTGTAGTAGTAGTAGTGGCAGCAGTAGTACTGTAGTATTAGCAGTAGTAGTAGAATTAATAGCAGTAGTAGTATTATTAATGCCGATAACTTTACTATAAATTGCAATATTAACTACAAATGAATGCTATGTCCACCCTGTCGTGTGTGTCCACCCTATCGAGTCTAAGTGGACGACAGGGTGGACATTTTGGAACAACGACAGGGTGGACATTTTGAGCTTCAAATAGCAAATTAGCTTACAACAAACTGTGACTAACTAAATAGTTAGTCTATTTGTTGAAGAGATTTTGGTATATTTAAACGTACATATTTTGAAAATATTGTATTTTATTCACTTCCAGTATATTTTATGCCGACAGGGTGGACATGTTAAGCTTAGGCAAAACAAGTAAACAAACTTATATGAATGAAATTTGTCAGTTGGAAAGTCAGCAGCTACTCACCTCTGCAGTTGAAATTCCCACCACTGAAGAGATAAAAAAAATCTGTTGTCCTGATGTCCTTAATGGAGATGGCCCTTTCTTAAAAAGGGAGATTCCGCAATACGACAGGGTGGACAATTATTCAAGGGACATGGACAAACTCTTGTTTTTCATTAAATAAATAAAATAGTTTTATTACAAAACGATCAATACACTCCAATTTGAGTAATATCTTATTTAACAAAACATTAATAGGAAAACTAAAATATTTTTTTTATGATTTGACTATTTTACATTCATTCAAATTTTAATGAGCAGTGCCAGGGACTTAGCAAAATAACATACATCCTCTTATACAAAACTAAAATCTTGAAAATGTATCTAAAAGAGCCAAGTAATGCTTCTGTTATGAATAAAATACTTAGTATAATATAACACACCTTTTCAGAGTCATTTGTATGTTAAGTTATCATGGCAAATTTGTTATTTATGTTCAGGACACCAAAAGGCACCCTACAGTGATATTGACCCTATACATTTAAGTGTAGCTCAGTCTCACTGGTGAAAAAATCTATCATTAGTGGTGGGATATAAACTCACCTAAAGGATTATTAGAAACACCATACTAATACTGTGTTTGATCCCCTTTCACCTTCAGAACTGCCTTAATTCTACGTGGCATTGATTCAAAAAGGTGCTGAAGGCATTCTTTAGAAATGTTGGCCCATATTGATAGGATAGCATCTTGCAGTTGATGGAGATTTGTGGGATGCACATCCAGGGCACGAAGCTCCCGTTCCACCACATCCCAAAGATGCTCTATTGGGTTGAGATCTGGTGACTGGGGGCCATTTTAGTACAGTGAACTCATTGTCATGTTCAAGAAACCAATTTGAAATGATTCAAGCTTTGTGATATGGTGCATTATCCTGCTGGAAGTAGCTGTCAGAGGATGGGGGTTATATATATATATATATATATATATACATACACATGTATATTACTACACCCGCTCCCCCATCTCAACCACTCTGCTCGAACCTAGCTGAAAGATGGTGAGAAAAATATGTTTTTAGTCTGTTTCTAAAAGAAGGGACCGTTGTGGCAAACCTTAGTTCTCCTGGGGGGGTATTCCAGAAAGCAGGTTATGTGACATAACGGGGTAAGTTTCAGGTAAGTAAGCGGATAACCTCAGCTTTCGGTTCCAAAAACGGAGGTAACATTCAGGGTATGTAAGTTGCCATAGCAACTCACTCTCTGAACATAACCTGCTCAGGTTATGTTCCACTGTTAGTTTGTTTCGGAGAGGTTACGGAGCATGCGTTCCCTTTTGAAGATGACATAAGTGGATGTCAAAGCACAGATAATACGAAATATTATCCCCTGTGAGAGGGTGATAAGACATCAATGTGCTTTTGTATCCAAATTAACATTTGTGGGAGCGTTACTGTTTTACACAAGATTTGTTAATTTATTAAACAAATGTTTTAAAACCACACATATCAAACGTGACACATCGGGGATCAGCGCTTAACACAGAGCACATTTTGTGCATAATTGCTATTCGTTTTTTTGCGACAGGTAGTTTTTTCTATTGCATAGGCGATGCAGAGCATGTGAAATGCAACTGTGTGTAGGGCTGTTCGTACAGTAGCCTATGTCTTTCACTCAAACGGTTCCTACACACTTTTGTGCAGTTCCCTGGCCATAGCTACACCAGTGACAGTTATTAAAGAGGAATTCCACAGTGACAGGTTTGTCCTTTCTATTATATTTAATGAGAGACGATTGTAGTTACATATCACTACGTAATCTATCCATATACTGTGTAATGCCACAATTATTCAAAAATATTTGTCATTGTATAACTTTCAATTTCAGGGTTCCGAAATGTGATTGGGTGCATTGATGTAATCCACATTTTCAGTAAAGCTCCTTTAGTCAATCCATAGCATCAATGTGCAGGTAACAATAGATTTTTGGGTGCTAAATCTTTGGGTGTTTAAACCTAAATCCCTCTCATTATTGGTCCCCACTAACTAATATGTAATATGTGATGCTACCCACCTCATCAGTCATGTTGAAGTCAAATGGACAGGGTCTGTACATGATGGCAGAATGTTGTGCACAAATTTCAACAGGGTATGTTTTGTCTTACAGATTGTTTTGTTATTATTATCATTTTATTTCTGAAACTATACACGTTAACTACCATTATAGGACAATTCAGTGATTACTTGCTGGGGGACAGAGGGTACCCTTGTCTGCCCTATATGATGACACCCTGATCCTGGACCACAGGCACTATTCAACTTGCCCCACAGCAGAACACAGGTCAAGGTGGAGATGAGCCTAGGCATCATGAAGGCCAGGTTTCAGTGCCCTCATGGGCTCAGGGTCAGTCCAGAGAGGGCATGTGACATCACAGCTGCTTGTGTTGTTCTTCATAACATTGCCCCCATGAGAGGTGAGAGCCCCCCTTCTCTTGATGAAGATGGCCAAGAGGAACCCCAAGTAAACCCAGTAGACCAAAGAGATGTCAGGGTGGTACCAGACATGATTTGTCAAAATCACTTTAATTAAAATTCAGTTAAGAGTCAAGTTTTGATCATTGTTAATTTATTTCTCTTTTTCCTGTAATAAAAGACATTTGAATGAATTGCTTTATACACCATTCAACCACAATGTCACATTAATGTTCAAACACTGTTTCCCACCTTAAGCTGGTGCTCTAGCAATTAAATTTCAAGTCTGGCCTTTTGTATGTTGACCCTTTTCTCCTAAATTCGAAGCATTTGCAGTAAAATAAAATAAGCATGCATAATGCACAAGTGAAACAATGACTGTAAAATGCATTCCATTGCCTTTTGAAATGGTGAAAGTTTATGATTTTATTTATTAGAAACACTGATAAAAAAGTGAAAACATCAATAAATCATAAGTTTTAATATGGTACACATACATTTTACCAAGCCACTTGTGTTGGTAGCTTTGTCTGATGAACTGCCCCCTGGAATCCCATCGACCACAGGTTGACTTTTAAGGGACAGTGCCAACTCAGCCAGGGTGAGGGAAAGTGGAGGTGGACCCCCGCCTGTTTTATGGGCCTCAGCCTTCTTTCTATTGGCTACATAAAAAATGTAATTACAGTAAATACTAAATTACATGGCTTCAGTAACAGTTTAGTAAGTTAAGAAAATATTACCCTGTTGTAGAATGTTTTTATGTTTCATTTCAACTTGGCTCACAGTTCTTTTTATCAGGGATTACACCTGATAAAACGAGCAGCCAATAGTCTATATTTGTCACCTATCCTCAGGAGATATAGAGACAGGCGCAAAGGTTCAATAATGCAAACGCTTTTATTAAGCTAGAACTCAAACAAACACTGCCACGAGGGGCTAAACGTAGATAACTATACTCGGGAACATCAGACATAAGAACAGGACACGTAACAGGATCATTGACGAACAAGGACAAGGCGGAAACACAAGGGCTAAATACAAATACAAATCAGAGACAATAGGATACACCCGTGCCAATCAACATGTACACACCGTCCCACACTGATGACATCAGACCTGCACCTGTGAGACACAGAAGGGACACCAGGGGGGGCCACAGACCACAATACATTAGGGAGCACTCAAAGGAACATAACTAAACCACTGTATATCAAATACTGAATACACTGAGGACGTAAGACAGAACACAGGAGACATCACTGAACATTCAAGGGAACATAAACAGCCTAACCTAGGGCTGGATGTCAAAATATTTCTAGCCAAATAGGTACATTACTACAGGTAATATTAAGAATTATATACATTATTTATGTAGGGCAAAAAGTAAATGCATGTCTATTTTTAAAACATGCCCAAAAGATTTTTGCATTACAGTGAAAGGGAAAAATAGCCTATTTATAATTTCATAAACTCACATATTTACTCTGTCTGTTATTTTTTGCCAAGCCAACTCTCTTTCTTTTGCTGAAGCAACAGTATTGCTTTTTCAGTAATAATGTTCTTATAGTCTTCAAAAGCAAGCATTAAAACCTCAACTCAGTTTCAAAGAAATACGTAACTCGCTTTTTTCTTCCTGGATTTCCATGGGAACTCCTGAAATCGGTGAACCATTGAATGTCTTTACGTACTTGCCGTGCACGCGCAGTAACTCTGGGTTACCAATAGGAGGTTGATTGAACTAACTCCTCGCAGGCATTTTGGAACCGACATACCCAGAGTAAGCAAGTTTTGGGTTAATCAACCGAGAGTTCAGGGTATATGTAACGGTAAGTTAACCTTGCTTTCTGGAATACGCCCCTGGTAAAGCTTTCCATGTGTAGGCCCGTAGTGACTGAAAGCACCATAAGCTGATTTAGAGTTGATTCTAGGTATAGTGAGAATATTTTACTAGATGATCTAACCGGTGTGTATTCAGTGAGCGTGTCAAAAACATAGGAGGTAGCAAAGCCATTCAGTTTTACTTGAAGCCATTCAATTCTCATCAATTCTCTGTTTTACTGGAAGCCAGTGAAGTGAAGTAAAACCAGGTGTGATATGCTCTAACCTTTAGGTTTTAGTTAAGACTCTGGCTGTATCATTCACAATAAGCTGGAGTTTTTTAACACCTGCTTTGTCAGTCAGGCAAAAAGCGCATTAATGTAATCAACTCTACTGAAAACAAAAGCATGAACCAGCATTTCAGAATCTGACTGTAAAATGAAGCATCTGACTTTAGATATATTTCTAAAATGATGAAAGGCAGGCTTGGAGATACTGGATATGTGCTTCTGGAAGTTAAGATCAGCATCTAAAATCACATGCTCACAAGGTTTGACTGACAGGGGAGATAATAAGGATTGAATCTGGTGCCTCACAGCATTGAGACCTACTAAACTAATCTCTCTTTTGTCCTCATTGAGTTGTAAAAAGGTGTTAGTCCTCCAATACTTGATATCACCAATGCACTGGAAGAGGTCATTCACTGGGTTAAGGTAGTCGGCAGAAACTGATATGTATAACTGTGTCATTAACATACAAGTGGTATAAAATATTATATTGCTGATTGATGGACACAAGTGGGGGAGCAAATACAAGTTAAACAGCGGTGGACCATGAATTGACCCTTGTCCATAAGGAATGTCAACTTCATCAGATTCATAGCTATCAATAGACACAGAAAAAGATCAGTTAGATAGGATGAAAGCTAGTTCAGAGCTGTGCCTCTCAGGCCTAAACAGTGTTCAAGGCGTTGGAAGAAGAATTGAATGGTCCACAGTTTCAAAGGCTGCACTGAGGTCGAAAAGCACCAGAATAGAGACTTTATGGTTGTCTGAATTAATTTTAAGGTAATTAACAACTCTGACCAGGGGCCTCATTTATAAAACTTTGCGGTAAATTTGCGTCAGAAGTGGCTTACGGACTAAATATATATGCAAAGAAATATTCAGATTTATAAAACTGTGCGCACACACGTCCTACGCCGTTTTCCCTTTATAAATCACAATCAACTCTAAATGTGGTGCAGCTTTTGCAGCTGCATGTCACACCCATAGTTGCCCATAAATAGTCAGTGAAACGCCCCCAAATCAATACTGATTAATTGAGAAATCATTGCAAACACAGCGAGGAAAACCCCAAAAAAACTTATGTCAATGTGAAGTAGAAATAATTGTTGGCGAGGTGGAAAAGAGGAGGAAAATGTCATTTGGAGGCCACAGTGTGGCCAATACTAATGCCAAAAAGATGTTGGGAATGGCAAAAGGTTGCAGATGCTGTGAATGCCGCAGCCTCAGAAACTCAGACCGTGGTCGAAACAAAAGTGGTCAGACATCAAAGTCGATGCCAAGAGCATCTAGTGCTTCATCGCCAAAGTGTGTCTGCCACGGGTGGGGGAAAGGGGACACCGGAGCTGACCCCTATTAATGAAAGACTCTCGGCTATCATTGGGGAATCCCTTCTAAGTGGAGGGGTGATTGAGGCGGAGGCGGATACTGACGCACCGGATGACACAGGTAAGTGAAATGAGTAAAATGATTGCAGTCAAGTCAAATGTATTTAGGCTACTCAGTGACACTTCATTCATACAAAACAATCTTTATTTCAGCTGAAGGGTGTTCCAGCCGAACCAGTGGTTCCGGTGCTGCAGCTGAGCAGCCATCAGTGCCCAGCGTCTCCACGGCATGTGCGTCTCAACCCTCCAGCAGCGGTCAACCCTCAATGAAGCTGTCCTGCAAATGCAGAGGGAAATAATCAACTCCATCAGAGAGGTAGCTAAGGAATGAAGAGAAATTAAGACTGTTCTGTCAGGTATTAACAGCAATGAGAGAATTTCTGAATAAATAGCATAATGTTTCCATACCTTTGTTGTTCTTCGTAAGCGACGTATAACTTCCAAATGCTGGCCCAATGGTGCGCTCCACTATAGCGTGAGCTTGGCTGTGGGACCTGTTGTAGTGCCTTTCCTCTGCACTCTGTGGGTTGAGGAAAGGCATAAGCAGCTACTGCTTGAGGGGATATCCACTGTCCCCTGGAAGGATAGTAAAGGGGTTAAGACATTGAAGTACAGTAAAAATGTGAAATATCTATATTAATCATACGTACCTAGAAGCCAGCCATCACGCACAGGACCAGCCTCGAGTCTGCGCCCAACACTGCTGTGTCTCAAATTAATGAGTCATGGGTTGAACCAGGCCACCGAGCTACTACATTAGTGAGCAACATGTCTGCATCACTAACTCTTTGGACATTGATCGAATGAAAATGCTTTTGATTAATGAAAGTATTTTCACTCTCATTTGGTGCCCTTATGGCAACATGAGTGCAGTTAATAGCACCGATTACATTTGGGACACCGGACATAGCTGCAAATTGCACTTTTTGTTTGCCTGTTCACCCGCAGTGTAAGGAAACTTCATGTAATCATGCGAAAAACAATTATACCTAATAACACACAAACCAATTATACCTATTAACACATCTGGCATAACCCGGCTAAGGGTTGGCTGAGAAATGCCTAACCTGTCAGCCAATTCCCTCTGGAAAGTGCAAGTCGCCACAAATCCAAGTGTTGTAAGGACTTGAAGTGGGACTGGCACAGTGTGGTTTCTCCGAGTGCTCCTCTGTAAGGCTGGGCCCAATAGAACACAGCGTTCCAACAGGATGGCCCGAGGAAGTCGGAATCTGCTCATAAGCCACTCGTCGTCGTTTGCCAGCAAGTATTCTTGCTGTCTGAAGATGCGTTCCCTCCGAATCCTTCCATTTGCCACATCATCTAACAGCGCAAGATCAGCCATTGTGCATCATTACACATTGTGTTGGCATCATGGCTTTTTTATGACCATGCAGTTGATTGAATCTGATAAGCTACAGATGTCAGTAGTCATCTAATTGTAAATGGGATTATGCGCAAATGGAATTCCTTTTAGCTTTCAAAATGGATATGACATGCGTCACGATGGAACAATTGATGGATAGAAATGAAACGACTAACGGCATATATATGAACACCATGATTCCGTAGCTGATGACATTTATGAAAACAACTTTCCCCAGTGGACAAATAAGACATCTGCTCCGCCAGACGGACATATCGACAAGGTAATGAGTTTACCATATTATTTATGAGGATGAATTACATAACATGCCAATATAATTACAAAACATATTTCAGTGTTCTTTTTGCAAATAATATTTCGATTTCATTTACACAATGATCTGCAGTTTCAGACAGTTTCATGTGTTTTGTCCATCTGCCGGTGGTGTCGCCATTTCTCATTTCACCTATTTATTTGCGTACGCGTGGGTAAGAGTTGCCGTGAAGGGCCGCACATTTTCCCGTCAAGTTTGCTTTTTATAAATCCCCATTATTGCGTAGAGAGCAGTGTACATCTTCTTTTGTGTGTACGCCACATTTATAAATTAGGTCCCAGGGCAGTTTCGCTGCTGTGGTTCACTCTAAAACCAGACTGGTAGACATCAAATAAACTGTTATATGACAAATACATATGTAATTGTTGGTAGGCAACCTTTTCAAGAATTTTCCCCAGAAATTAAAGGATTGAGATCGGTTTATACAAATGGATGAAGATTAGTCTTTTTCAGCAGTGGTGTAACAACAGCATGTTTGAGGCGTGGGGAACATTCAGGAGAGCAGGAAGGCATTAACAATCTCAAGGACGTCATCAACCACATAGCTGAACAGATTTTTTAACAACTTAGTAGGCATCAGGTCAAGAGCACAAGTTGCAGAACGTAACTGCTGCACCACTTCTTGAAGTTCACTATGTTGTATAAGAGTGAAGTGAAAATTTACATTTTCTATAATTAATTAAGAAAAGTACTGCTGTCTGAATATTTTAATTGCTTTGTTATATTTATAGAGCAGGGGCCTCATGTATAAACGTTGCGTACGCACGAAAAGCTTGCGTACGCTGGTTTCCAAGCACACGGTGTGATGTATAAAAAATTACTTGACGTGAGAATATGCGGTCCGTCATGGAAACTTTTGAGCAGGTGTGAGAATGTGCGGACCGTACGCAAAGTCTTGTCTGGCTCTGTAACGTGACACATTCTAACTGAAAAGTGCCATAACTCACCAGACATTACAAAATAAAGTGTCCACTACAGTTACTGTAATACGTCTTTGAAGTTGACTATTGTAAAAAAATAATTATACTATCCGCTAATAAAAGTATGATCATTGATGTGGATGACTCACATCAAAATGCCCAAACCCAAACGGGAAATGCCATTACCTCAATATGTTACCACTCAATAACTTCTGTTAAAATTGAGGGTGTGAAACGAACGACAAATTCATTCAGGAAATGCATGTCACCCTCTGTATATGGTTAACATTGCACAAGGCACATATTATTTACCACTGATTAAATATATACTAGCTGTGCAGCTACAAGATTGGCATAGGA
>JACXGM010025327.1:0-15351 GCA_016801145.1 Umbra pygmaea | reverse complement strand
CTCAACACACAGCCATTAAAGTGAAATAACTCAACACACAGCCATTAAAGTGAAATAACTCAACACACAGCCATTAAAGTGAAATATGCCATTAAAGTGAAATAACTCAACACACAGCCATTAAAGTGAAATATGCCATTAAAGTGAAATAACTCAACACACAGCCATTAAAGTCTGAACCACTGTCAACAAAAGTGAGTACACCCCTAAATGAAAATGTCCAAATTGGGCCCAATTAGCCATTTTCCCTCCCTGGTGTCATGTGAAACGTTAGTGTTACAAGGTCTCAGGTGTGAATGGGGAGCAGGTGTGTTAAATTTGGTGTTATCGCTCTCTACATAAAGATGGTCTAGGCTATAAGAAGATTGCCAAGACTCTGAAACTGTGCTGCCGCACATTGTAGCAAAAGTGTCATTTCTTGTTGTCACATGAAAAATTATAATCAAATATTTAAATAAATGTGAGGGGGGGAATTAATTTGCGAGATACTGAATAGGTACATAGATATCAAAATATATCAAAATTGGCCATTTTTATGTGACATTTTTAAATTTTATATCAATATCTGCATTTACATATGGTTACAGAGTGTATAAGTGATGTATAATCTCTATGTTGATGTACATATGTGATTAGTTAAATAAATAATATAGAAATGCCATTAGGATTTTTCTTGCCTTATGTGAGTTAACAATTAGACTATAGTCTAAACAATAGTGAATACTTATGTGTGTGATATTGATGTTATATACAGTATATGTGATGGTACAGTAAGTAGGGGTATGAAATGTAAGTCAATTAAATATTTGTTAATATCTTATTTAAATATATGTCACATTTAAATATGTAATTAACATATACCATCATATATTTTAAAGTGTATGTCGTGTTTTTTCACATACAGTATATGGCTATAGTATACAGTGGGTACGGAAAGTATTCAGACCCCTTTTAAATGTTCACTATTTGTTTCATTGTAGCCATTGGATAAAATCAAAAAAGTTCATTTTATTTCTCATGAATGTACACTCAGAACCCCATCCTGACAGAAAAAAACAGAAATGTAGAAATGTGTGCCAATTTATTAAAAAAGAAAAACTGAAATATCACATGGTCATAAGTATTCAGACCCTTTGCTGTGACCAGTGGCGGGCCGTGCATTTTATACCTAGGCCTTCAATATCTTCCCGAAATTAAAACGCATTATAATAACCTCACAATGACATTCTAGGGCTTTTGTATAGATAATACAAAATATAAATAGGCTACATTGTATTTCTTTTAAGTTATATTTCTTAACGTTAGTATGTCTGAACACAGAAATACCACTATTTTGTTCACCCAGAAGTTTTGCAAACTACCGACATTTGTCTTTCCTCCCTGAAGGTGGCTTTCAGAGGCTAGATCTGGGGCGTTCCTCATGCTGTTTTTTGCAGTTATACTATGCACCGAATAGCCTAATAACTTGCATCCTTCGTTCTTTCCTGTACTTAAATGTGCGCATTTCCTTTAGGATTCTAATATTTTTTACCTATAATTTTACAAATATTTGGCTACATGAAAATATCAAAGAGAAAAACGATATCACATTTCGCTATTTCGCTAACTCTACTGGACAACTGCTGAGAAAAATAGTTTTTCAATAGCTAACTTGTGGCTCCGTCTTTGGAATGATTATACATTTTAGGCGCATTTAAACCACATTTCTTTCCTTTTTAAATAGCAATAAAGACAGTTTTACAGCTTTAAGCATGGTCTCTGAATGACGAAGTAGACTGTCGTTATCATCAATATGAAATATACCGGAATGCATAGGGCTGAACATTTCCATTGAAACATTTACGTGAATCAGATTTACAACTATGGCCGTCTATGGATAATCTGTCAAGCACATCATAACGCTCTTAAATGTGGAGGAAGTATCTCCTTGGAGTATCGGGCCTTTTACACAAGTACAAGTACGAGTACTTATGCCCAGTATCGGGCCAATACCAAGTACTGGTATCGCCCATCCCTAAGGCCCTGCTAGTAAAAATATATAAAAATCCATCAAACTCACCAAAGCTGCTCATTATTTGAAAACGAAGTCCGTCCTCCTTTCTCTTTTAAAAAGACTTAACGCGGTTGTACAGCACATCTTTGCGTTAAGTTCCAATAAAAGATCTTGCCCAGTGCTGAGAGTCGATCCTGCCCAGTCCTATATTCGCCACCAAAGCTACTTCTTCACCTCCATCTGCCATTCTGCTAAAAGTAAAACATCTAACAATCTAAAAATTCAAAGTTGAAAGAAATCGGAAAAGGGTGTAAGCTAAGCTAGATCTTGTTCGGATGGCAAACTTTTTTTAAAATTTTTTTCATTGAACTAACACTCCTATAAGCAACAGAAACGATGCTGACGTAAGGCTAGGCCGGCAGAAACGCTTTACTTGGTCAAAGAACACACCCAACATGGTAAAGTCGAAATCTGATTGGTTAAAAATTTGACAATCAACAACATTGTCCTGATGGGCTTCAACAGCAGACATATCCACTCGGAATTCTGAATGCCCTAGTCTACCCGGAGACAACACAGATGAAAAAATGGACAAAAGCTTTCATTTATATGAGCTGCGCTGAAAGCAAGGCAACTGAAAATAGCGTGTTGTAGCAATGAAATTACCTTATAGAATAATTTAAATGAACTTTGTAAAATATATATATTGTTAATGAAAAAATATATTCAAGAATAATATATGTTAAAAATATATTCTGACTATCTTTGGGCCTGCAGAGAAGGCTTTGCAGGCCCTGACGTCCCACCACTGGCTGTGACAGTCATATTTACTCACATGCTGTCCATTTCTTCTGATCCTCCCTGAGATGGTTCTACTCCTTCATTGGAGCCCTGCTGCGTTTAATTACACGGATTGGACTTGATTAAGAAAGGCACACACCTGTCTATATAAGACCTTACAGCTCACAGTGCATGTCAGAGCAAATGAGAATCATAAGGTCGAAGGAACTACCCGAGGAGCTCAGAGACAGAATTGTGGCAAGGCACAGATGTGGCCAAGGAATTTCTGCAGCACTCAAGGTTCACAGCCCAGGTGCCAATTAATGACACCTGACAATAGCTCCAGGGAGGACAAGAGATGGAGCCAACACTCCATAATAACCACACATAATATAACAATCAACATAAATCTACAATGCCTAGCATCGGGTGTAAAAAAGGAGGAAAAGAAACAAAATATACATATTATTCATAGAGTCCATCTCTCAGTCCAATGTCTACGCCAGCCCAAACTAGGCTGTACACAGCTTGGATAATTCCCCATTTCCCTTTTCTGAGGTACCGAGCGGTTTTCCAGAAACACCTTGGTGCTGACTGAAAGTCCTTCTCCATAGCCTGTCCGATCTTCTCCCACACTCGCTGCTTTGCCTCTGACGTGTCATAGGCTGCAGCCCTTCAGGCCTGTTGGTACCCTCCAACTGCCTCCGTAGTCCTCTGGGGTAACATATCCCTGAAGGACACCTTCCCTGACAACCGGTGCTCACCACAGTGTTTGAGGGTTACTGTCCATTGAGGCACCTAAGACCTTGAGACCACAGCTTACCACTGCAGCTTCAGCAATGGAAGCTTTGAATATCGCCTACTCGGTTCAATGACCCTGATCTTTCGGACAGGGGCCTCCTCCAGACGATTCCAGTTCACCTGCACTTACCAGGTCTGTCCAGAGTCTTCCGCCACCCTCTGATCCAAATCACCACCACATGGTGATCAGTTGACATCTCTGCCACTCTCTTCACCCAAGTGTCCAAACATATGGCCTCAGATCAGATGACAGGATGACAAAATCAATCATCTTCATCCTAGGATGCTCTGGTACCATATACACTTTTGAGTATTCTTATGTTTGAACATAGTGTTCATTATAGAAGTTTCATTGAAGTCTCCTAGCAGAACAATGGAGTCCCCTACTGGAGCCCCGTGGTGGAATCCATTCAGGGTCTCCAAGAAGGCCGAATACTCCATATGTAGGACACTGTTTTTAAATAGACATTCTGATGCATACAACCAGATATTAGGGATGCACAGATACCGATATGATACTGATACCAAGCTGATGTACTTGTACTCGTACTCATAAATATCCCCCAATACTAAAGACCAATACCTCATGTGACGTAACTGACAAAATTTCTTTCCACATCAGCCTCAGCGGTGTGGAAATACTTCAAAATGAGTGACAACAACCCACACTTTGCGAACTTTATGCTTTGTTCTGCATTAATATCAAGGTGTGAAACCCAATACATATAATACAAGTAACCTGATTAAACATCTGAAATTAAAACACAAAAATGAGCAAGGAGATTTTGTATAGGTATCAGTATCGGTGAGTACCAGAAAAAAAATATTGGTACTCGTACTCAGTGCTTAAAAAATGGTATCGGTGCATCCCTAGAAGATATCATAAATAACATGATGTAATAGTGCCCTCTTGTGGTGGATGAGCCGCAAGTAAAACAAAGAAAATGAAACAATATGGTACTCGATATATCAGCATCATTGTTAATATATGAGGATGAGTGTTTTAAATGTCCCTCTACAAAAATAACCAAATAAGTAAATAAAAACCTAAACAATATCATCCCACAGAAGACACCAATCCTGTAACAATGGAGCAAAAGGCGTTATCAAACCATTTGCAGCCAGATAATACGTCGGTGAAAGGAAGAAAAAACCCTCCAAAACAAAAGCGCACCACAATAAACCCACAAAAGAATCTAAGCCAGCCAAATGCAATTCTTGTGGAGTAACTTAGCAAATAGACCAGGCAATTTGTTATAGATGAAAACACGCTCTATATCACAGTCTACTAGCTAAATGAAAACATGCTCTTGGTCATAGTCTACCGAATTAGCAAGGAGTCAGTTTGCAATGTCTGGACCAATGTGTTATTATGCGATGTCATCTATCGTGCTGTCAGCATACAAATCATTCACCAAGAAGCACAATCAGCCTCCCTCATTAGCAAAGTGTCTCTCATACCATATTTTGGCCTCTTCGTGGGAGTTAAACTGTGCTTTCCGCCATAAATGTTCGACGTGAAGGCGCGCAGGGAAGTGCAGGGAAAACTTTACCCCTTTATTGTGAAGCAGTCTTTTGACAGGGAGGAATTAAGGCCCTCTTCAATGCCACTCCTGAGCTGATATCCGGTAATAAAAACACTAACTTGCCATGGTAGACATTGTCCTCTCTTTCCTTGCGACACAACACAACCTCTTTATCGCAGAAGAAGTGGAACCTGGTTATCAAGATCCATGGTTTGGAGCTGTCACCCCCGCCTGCAGCAAGTCTGCCAATATTATGTGCTCTTTTTAACTTCGGAAGGTATGGAAAGATAGAAGGGAGGGCCTCTGCAAAGAACCCAACCAAAAGCCCATATGGGTCAGACCCCTCAGCCCCCTCTGGAAGTCCAATCACATGGATATTACAGCGCCGGGAGCAGCACTCAAGGTCATCAGTCTTCTCTGCTAGCTGATGATATTATTTTTCCAGTCGGGTGACTTTTTGCTCCAGGGCCACAATACAGTTGCTATAATCAGACCGGTCCTGCTCAAAGCTTTCAAAACAGTGAGTCTGTTCCTCACCAGCCGCTCACACCCCTTAAAAGGTTGCAGAAAATGAGGCCAGAGCTGTGTAAATTGCCGTTTTCATCTGGACTGTGAGAGCAGCAGTAGAATCCAGGATTTACTCAGCACGGAAGGCCTTCAGGTGGGATTCGAGCTCCACCTGATTGACAGGATGAGGCGTGAAAGGTGAGTTAGAAACAAATAAATAAAATTAAAATAAACAGTGCTATGGTAAAAATTAGAATGCTATTTGAAAACATAAAAAAGTTAGCTAAAACGCAGGAGCCTCATGCTCAAACCGGAAGCCCAACCCTAATTTTCTGTCTGTTTCATCCTCTCTCACTTCTTTTTTCTACTGCTTCCCTGTCTCCCTGTCTACTTTCCTTTCTGTAAAACATTAAGAACAAACAAGTAGATTCTAGATGCAGGGGGGTCCGCTTGGTGTAGTGGGCTAAGTCACTGCATTGCAGGACAGTCTAAGTCATGATAGTCAGTGGTTCGAGCCTGACTGAGTTTTCTGACTTTCCCCGGACCTCCTGCACAAATTGGCATAGTGCTGCCTGGGATTTGGGTTAAATAAATCAGATTATCTATCCTGCTACGTCGCTCTCGATTGACTCCTTGTGTCCAGATCTGTAAATTCAATCGTGGCAGTATAGTTGGTGAACGTAGTCATCCTGTGCATGACCTGACTGAAGGCTTCCGTGTTGGGTTCGAGTGCTAAAAGAATCAGTGTCACAACGTGTGGGTGGATGAACTGCATAGTTGTTTACATAGACCTTTTATTTGCAGAGTTGCCGACAAGACAGGATTAGAAAGGGAATTGGGAAGAGAGGAAAATCAGGAAAAATCACAACAACAAAAAATAAAAAATAAAACAGCCTACCGAGTAGTTTTAGAACTATGTTCAGTTTACCTTTTCATTAAACGTATGTTATAAATCTGGTAGGCACATAGGATTTCACCTATTTTGTTTCGTTGGGGGGGGTGCTCTGTATGATTCCTGCTTTTTTGTCCTTTGCCAATCACATGCCTGAATATAGTGTATGTAGATAGGAGATGGTGGAAAAACTTGGTACTGTATCCACTCTCCATATAGTTCATTTTCTTACTAGACGCTGTATGGCAGAGTAGTTCTAGCTAAATTTAGCTAGCTTTAGCCAGTATTTCAGAACAACAGATCGTTTTGTGGGAAATGTCAATCACTTGAATATCGGTGATATGCAGTGTACTTGATAACGTCACATTATTTTAATTAGCAGTTTTGTTTGATTCTGTTGGTGCATGTCTCGTTCTAGATGCTATATGTCAGAGTAGTTCTGGCTAACATTAGCCTGCTTTAGCCTGTTAGAATACATCGACAATCAATAGCTTTAGGTAAACACTTGCAAGGAATTCCAACAACTTCAGCAAGCTGTCAATGTGACTGGTTTTACTTGTTGGGATATCATTACTAATTGAAAGTATGATTGCACAATAATAGGGCAGCCAGACACTCAAAAGCTAACCACTTTCATTAGGCTTGTTGCCTCCCAATTCGTCTTCTACCTTAGAGAATATGTTGAGACTCATTGCCCTGATGCCCACTAAACATTTTTGGTGTGAACGCCAGGTAACCCATATCCCAGGCTGCAGGAGATCCAGGGAAAGTTGAAGAACCAATAGTCAGGCTCGAACCACTGACTATCATGATGTAGACTGTCCTGCAATGCAGCGACTTTGCCCACTATGCCACGGTCGCCACTTGGTCCCCCTTATAGCGCTTTACATAGTAATGGGAGGAATCACACCTCATTCACCACCAATGTGTAGCACCCACTTCCATACACAATCACACAATCAACGCACACACACACAATGAGGCCTGGTTGGGAATTTGGCCATGACATCGTGGTTAACTCTTTCAAAGTGCCATGGGATCTTATGTGACGACAGAGAGTCAGGACACTCGTTTAATGTATTTTTAATGTCCCATCTTAAAGATGATACCCTACATAGAACAGATCCCCATCACTGCTATGGGGCATTGGGAATTAACTTTTAGACCAGAAGGAACAGTGCCCCCTACTGGCACTCCAACACTTCCAGCAGCATTGGTCTCCCATCCAGGGCTTAACCCTGTTTAGCTTTAGAAGCAAACCAGCAGTGGAATACAGGGCGTTATGCTGCTTGCACATGTCAAGTTGTATGTCAAGTTGTCATAACAAAGACATCATAAACAATGTCAACCTTGCATAAAAAATGACATCATTGACAGAATAATACCTAATGACAACATTCATAAACATTAATAAAGATTCCTTCATGTGTAATTTCATGGTTATGAGAGTAGTAGTAAAGTGTCATGTCACTCTTATGCACCCCTTCAAATAATACATCTTGTAAGCGGTGTAAAACAGCTTGTGACTGTTCTTGTGAAGCTCAGTTGGTAGAGCATGCTACCACCAGGGTTGTGGACTCAAATACCTGAGGATGACAAGCATGAAACTGGATGCCATTTTACTGAAATATTTTCTGGATTGGAGCAACTGTTAAGTAAATGAAATGTACAAAATAATATGAAATATCTATATGATGGTTTAAAATGTGGTAACTTCTAACTAATTTAAGCATTAGTTCAATGACATGTTCCTTGGTATCTGTGTGAGTAATGACATAACAGTTGGTATAACCTTCAAAGAGAATAGCCACTTCAACCCTGATATCTATCTTTACCTTTTTTAGTATGTCAGTAATTCACAGGTTGTATAAACTGACCTTTTTGAAAACCATGTAGCTTGTATGGGAATCACTTTTTTCTGATGACTGGTAATCACGGGGAAAGCCAGGTGTTATCTTAACTGTTTACTATTCTTCAGTTGATAACAATTTTCCATCTAACTGCATGAATCTGTATAGTAGAAAGGGGCAACATCTGTCTGCTGCATACATTTATTTTAATTTTGAATTGGTCAATGTTTGCCATTGATTCTTGAAGAAAATAAGACATATATACACCTAATAAGTTCAGTTTAACAGTCTTACCTTTTTAAATGCCAACATTTTAAATTGTTTTTATTACTTGTAAATAACAGATTTCACACACAGTTAAAACTATTAAAGCTGATTTAGATTCTTGATACTGTCCATATATGGGATGGTGTGGCAGATGGAACTGTGAACTGACCACTTAAATAGATATGTATATTTCTGTTCTCCCTATAGTGTTTAGATCCAGTAAGGTACTGTTGTTTTGAGTTCTAGTTATGTATATATGTTTTTGAATATTGTGTAGTTGTCACATCCAGCCCTGGGAGGGCTGTGAACATGAACTGAGATATAGATTCCTGTCAGTATTAGGGTTACTTCTTGTTTATGGTTTCTTTGGTTTCTCCTTGTGTTCTTTCAGTGCTGTGCATGGTGTTTTAGTTCTGCCTTTATAGTCTGTGTATGTCCCTAGTTTCTGTGCTTGTTCTATGTGTCACTTTGTGGTGGTTTCTCCCCTGTGTGTTCTGTTTCTCCGCTCTTTGTGTCACATGATCCCATCACCGGTTTTGGTTACCATATTGGTTCTGTTGTTTAGTTCACACCTGCACACCGTTCCCTCATTAGTAAGGTATTTAGTTCTGTGTATTTGTTTGTTCGGTGTGGTTCATTGTTTCTTGTCCAGTTCATCTGAAAGTTTAATAAAAGTATATGTTTGGTGAACATGCCTCCACTTATCTAATGAACTGTGACAGTAGTTAAGTGTGTGCCACTCCCTGTTCTACTGTTGCCTGACCAGGTTGATTGAGAGACCGGTCTCTGGTCTCCTTTCAACCCTATGTAAGGCTCAGTAGAGCAGAGAGTGGTGCAGTTCATTATTATATTGTTAGATGGGGGAAGGCTGTCCGGGAGAAACATTATTTATAACTTGTGAAAAGTGAGTCGCTGGAGTTTGTAAGTTAATGCGTACACTCTGTACTTTTATGTAAGCTATCAATGTCTATGCCACTGTTGAGAGGATAGTAAGCTATAGACGTATATATGTTGTGCACTCACTTTGGCTGTACCCTGCAACTTCATGAGATGTATCTGTTTCCCGGATTGTCTTCATTAAACGGACACCTAATTTCATCCACCACCTATCTGCTCCGGTCTCCCTCTCTCTCCACCACACCACCCAACATGACAGATACTTAAACATTATTTTCGATTTTACAACCATAGGAATAATACTTGAGGTCCCAAAAAAGATAGACATTTTTGTTTGTGTATCTGTATTTGCAATACCTGTTATCGTGTCTAATTAGTTACATAAAGAGAATATCCCATAATGAGAGCATGTTATGAAAAGAGCAAAATTTGACTCCGTTCTTACAAACAGAGCCGGTTTTATTCCTTGCAAGGATAGAACACAAAATATATTCTTCCACAGCATTTTATCTCCATGTCGGCCCTCTATACAGCGTTCTGATAGGCTAATACTTCAAACAAATCATTACATTATTTTTATTTCCTGCCTTTACCTTTCTGGCGTCTCAGAGTCTAGAAGCTCTACACTGGGCAGGATGACCCCTCCACCTTTTTCTAACTGTCTTTTAGTCACACTGTCAAGCCCTTTGAACTTTAACCTATGCTGGAAAGAGCTTAAAGGAAATCTGACCAAGACACATTCTGGAGCCTGCTTATCTACACAAATGCCTTAGGCTAACTGTTTCTCAACCCATATCTAAACAATCTGTTTCTCTCATTCCTTAAAACAAAGTATAACAGACTTTTGCCAATCTTAATAATTAGACATTCAATTTCTGCATTACACATAAAATTACTATATAACGATATAACGATCTCTTCTTCTTCAGCTTGTCAAGGCCTTCTCAAAAACATCCAACATGACACATGTACTGCAACACATTTTCCGATATAGTTAAATGAAAGACACATTAATTTAGAATACCATTTAAATATTGACTATGATACAGTTATTTCTTTCATTATCAATGATTACTGTAATTAACTCCATCACTGTCTAGTCTTAAGGTAATGTTTTATCAGTTGTCGTGATGTATCGCTCACCTGGCTTACATGAGATGAAAGATAATTCTATGTTAGTCACTCCGAAATGTCAGTGTAGTAATGGCACCATATAGTACAGTACATTTAATTGACTATTTTCTAGGCTGGTTGCATAGTGGGTTATTAAGTGCATCTGCTCTGTTTTTGGCCCACTGCTGCATTGCTAGGTTGTTATTGTAACATCTCCCTGTCCTATATCTCCCCCTGCTGGTGCATGTCAGCTCCGGCAGTCGTCGTCCCTGGTCTTCTGAGCTCACTGTCCCTTTTACGCACCTGTCTTATATTTTTCTGATGTCCTCATGTGTACGGTATATATTCTGCCTTAGCCTAGTGTCTTTTGTGTGTTCTTGTATCTATGTGTGATTAGCGGAAGCTAAAGCCAGCAAGTTTTATGCCTGACGACTTCGATTTACTCCAGGTTGCCTGTTACGTATACCCAGTACTAGACCGTGTTTGGCCTGCATGCCAATCTTATCTCCCAGGTGTTTGCCTGTTATGTATACTCAGTACTAGAATGAGGTTGGCCTGCATGCCACTGTTTTCTGTTCTTTGCCTCAACGGCTTCAGCATTAAAAGAAACGTATCGCGCCACTCTGTCTCCTGCGCCTGACTCTACTTATCAATCATTACAGTTCTTTGTTTCACATAACCATTGTCTCGGATAATAGAAAACATAACCATACTATTACCTCAACTAGCACAGTTCATATCTGTGCCAAAAATACAGAACATACTTCTCTTCACCTTCACACAAAACTTTGTCGGTATGACAACCATCAACTTTTAATCTGATAAGTGTTGGGGTGAATTACCAAATGTGTGGGACATGGATTTTCTTAAGACTTTCCTAAGATTTATTTCATATAAATGATAGTTAAGATAATACAATTGTGATGTACTAAATTACTACATTCCTACATTACCAGAATGGCAGATCAGCAAGGAAGTGACACACAAGCATTGAGATTTCTATGATCTGTGGTTGATAGTGACATAATACTCATAACAGCTGACTAAAGATGCCTGAGTGGGCAACACTAGTATGAGAAATGATAATGGCAAGGAAACTGGCACCAGGGATTCCCCAATATGGTGGCTCTTAAATGCTGCCACACAGGTCCGAAATCAGATCATTCAGAACCAGTCGTATCATCCGTTATCATCCAAGAAATGGAAATGCTCACTCGCACTATGGTTCTTCTACTTCTCTCAGTGATCATTAATCTAACTGCCTCAATGCCATCATCCGAAGCAATAATTGACATAGAAGAGATAAAGAAGATATTACAGGTGAGATGGTTTGCTAAATTGTTGTTTCAATACATTTTTCAAGTCCCAAAAACCAGTGATGTAACTGATATTACCTCTTTCCTTAACAACAGAAATGTCCTGAAGAATGCAACAATTCTAAAATGGTAAGTCTATAACTTCAATAAATCTTGAATAATTATCTTTGTGCCAAACATAATTGTACACCTTACACTACATGACAAACTCAATCTTATGCACATTGCATCTCTAATCTTTCTATTGACACTGGTTATCTTCATCAGAGAAACAGATACAGCTTGGCCTACCACAGCAGTGTGCATGAACTTCCTCTATCTTATGTCTTGTTATGTTCAGTTACAATCTGAAGTAATTTTGACCTATTTAGGCTTATGTACAGTTAAAATGTGAAGTAAGTTTGACCTATTTAGGCTACTGTACAGTTACAATCTGAAGTAATTTTGACCTATTTAGGCTAATGTACAGTTACAATCTGAAGTAATTTTGACCTATTTAGGCTACTGTACAGTTACAATCTGAAGTAATTTTGACCTATTTAGGCTAATGTACAGTTACAATCTGAAGTAATTTTGACCTATTTAGGCTAATGTACAGTTCTTATATACATTTTAATATTTTACTATTATTTTATCAGCCTTATTTTAAATGTCTTTTATTTTATATTTTCATGGACACAATGTGTTTTTATTATTGCTTAATTATCTTGAAATGCATTTGTTTGGTTTTATAAAGTTGGAATTGATTGTAATTCATTCATCATTGCATTTTTTTCATTTATTAGGATGAATGCCAGTGTCTCCGAATGGAAAAGGACATGGTGGTAAGAATCATACCATGGTCAATGGAGTTACAGTATAGCAGAGCCATGTCAATGTTTACATTTGTAATCTCTTTCATTATGGTAATCTCTGACCTTTTTTTTTCAAAAAGATGAATTGCAATTTAACCTACTTCCAAGAAGGAACAAAGTCACTAAGAAATAACCTTGGGTCAAAGGTCCAACACTATGCAATAACTCTATATCGAAGGGTGCAACATAAGGGGCAAGTAAGTTATTTCTCAGCTCAAACGCATAACATAGAGAACCTGAGAGACATGAAATTACCATTATTATAATATTTACATAAATTTGACAATATTCACCTTTTATGTTTTTCTTTTTAATTCAGCTGTACATGGCATTTCCGAAGCTGAATCCTACCTGTAAGGAAGACGTTAAGCCATTGGAGTTTCTGGAGGAGTTGCAAAAATTGTTTCAAGGACTGAACAGTGCAGCGAAATAAACACATTGTTTTATAGCCTATTTATAGCCTATTCTCTATTTATCATGTATTTATTTCCACAACTTTAACTGTTCCGCTACTCAATATAGGGCAAAAATGTATTGCTAAGAATTAGCGATTTTCAAGCCTTCTTAAGCTGCTTTACCATTTATGATTTATATATTCTGTATTTATTATTTATTTATTTTCATGATATTGTATTTCTAATTATTAAACCATTTGTAATATGCATAATAAAAGCATTTTTATAAATACTTATTTACTTTGTATTTCCTGTGCTCATTTAATTGTAAACAATATGTCTTTGTTCTTATATTATGTACTATAAACCATATAAATGAATAAATTAAGTAAAAACCAACACAAACTCTACGGGAGGGATGGAGCACCATAATTCCAAAATATTTTTTCCAGTTTAGTGTTTGGACAATAGTGGTGGAAAGTGTTGTTTGACACATTGGTCCAGATTCTCACATCAAGTAGAATTGGGTTAATATATAGTGACTGTGAAGGTTATATCATTCACATCATTTTCAAGCTCATCAAACCATTCAGTGACCTCTTGTGCCATGTGCATTGTCATCCTGGAAGAGATCACTCCCATTAGGATAGAAATGTTTCACAAACTGATCACTCAGAATAACTCTTATAATGCAAACTTTCTAGGTCATCAGAGAGTTTCCAACAGTATAGTGTACCTTAAACTAAGCTACTACACCGATCAGAATTCCATAACATTATGACCACCTGCCTAATTTTGTGTAGGTCCCCCTTTTGCCAAAAAAACAACAGTATTATTACACACAGTAGTATTACACATATCCACTAGATGGAGCTAATACGTTACGTGATATAGAGAAGGAAAAACGGTCGAATGTAGCGCTCCACCTACCCAGAGATGAAAGTTCAGTAGTTCTACTGTATCAAAAGGGAAGTAGGCCTATGTACAGTACATCGTAGTATCTCTAAAGTGTAATAAAACGGAGACACAAGGCTTATTGGATTATTATACGCTAAATAATCAGAAAATGCAACCACCTCCTAGAAAGGTAAGGATATATATTCAAAAATTTAATTGACATGAACTGTGTTAATTGGCAATAGAATTTTAGATATTAGAGGTTGAAATGATCTAAACATGAAAAACTTCCAACAGATTTATTATATTGACAATTTGCCACCAGAATTAATCGACTATCTCAGTATCTGCTCACTAAATAAGTGCCCTATGCTGCAATCAAAACTGCTAATATCTCGTGCATCTGCACATGATGTACACTAACGGTCTACTTTTTACAACACCCAGAATGTTTCATGTTTTTGAAAGAAGTTGGTGGCATTAAATGGATTAAAATATATATATATATATATATTCAATAAATGTCAATCACTGTTGGAAATGACTGAATGATCAATTGAATGCCACCTTGGTGACTGAAGGTATACATTTCTATCAAAATACATGTACATTCATGGGTGTTCTAAAACGTTTGATCAGTAGTATAAATGTGAACATTAACTTCAAATTTGTGTATATATATATATAATATATATATATATAATCACAGTTCCCACCACCCGCTTATAGGTATAATTATATGTTTGCATGAATGTTGTGTATTATGTACAATTTTCGTTACATTATGTTAATATATTTATTTTTGCAAATACTTTCTCAAGAGGTTAACAAAAAGTCTTTAAGAACCACTCATAACCAAGAAGTATTTTTTTAATCAGTTTTTTTATTGCTTTTTGTTTGGTTCCTAATACATAATAAATAAATGTATGTTTTATTCCCTTTTAAAGTAAATTGACTGACCCACCCACTGTAGGGTGTGTGTTTCTGAAAAACAGGTTTGTGTTACTGTGAAAACGGTGTGTGTTACTGTGTTAATGAACAGGTGAAGGAGACCCAGCTGGTGAAGGTGGCATTTGCGGAGCAGATAGGGCGTCTGCAGAGCAAACAGCAGCAAGAGCTAGAACTCCTGGAGGATATTAGGTGTGACCCTGCACCACCATACCCCACCCTTTTACAACAATACCCCACTCTGTACCACCATAACCCACCCTGCAACACCATACCCCACCCTGCACCACCATACCCCTCCCTGGCACACCATAC
>JACXGM010025326.1:0-15352 GCA_016801145.1 Umbra pygmaea | reverse complement strand
CTAAATAAGACAAAATGATCAGGTAAATGGAGTTCATATCTTCCTGGTGACCATGATTGGTATTTTCTTTACTTTATTCTATTTGTTTTATAGGTCACTGTTAAGATATGAACCCCATTTACCTGTTAATTTTGTCTTAATTAGGGACTTCCCAAAACTTGTGAACTCAGCAAGTAACTAAAAAGTAACTAGAAAAGTAACTTTACCCAACACTGGTCAAGCTTCAGCATACAGGAAAGCCATTGATTGACTGACTCTTCTTTTCTTGATCAGAACGCAGCCGTCTGTCGGCACAGTTGGCTACAGGAGTTCAGAGTCCAGGTCCGGGCTGCACACGCGAGAGATGGCAATAGAGAACATCTATCAAATAGACCACAATGAAACACAGGAATATGAGTGCCCCTGACAAAACTTGTTGTCATTCACCACTCTCATTCTTCAAGTACTATGCTATGGGAGTACTTACTTCTGCTGTGCAGCCTGGTTGTCCAACCTCAGCAATCTAATATGCACTAACCGTAAGATGCTCCGGACAATGCCCTGTGCTAAATATACCAAATGTAAATAGTACGTACATTTAGCATGATAGCTCTGTGGTTTATGGCTGGTACGGACACTAGGCTAATTCTTTATTTTGGCAATTTGTGTTTTTATTTCTGAAGTAAAACATTGGTTGATATGTATTATTGAAAGGTTTGTTTGTAAAAAGGGCTAACTTATATTGCTGGCTGTACATATTCACTAATAACAATGTTTCATTTGTGGACTGGATTTTTTTTATGTAACTGTGTAATGGTTCAAAAAATGTCAGCATTGTGGCATCTCTTTCTGAATGTGCCGATTGTATCAGCTCGTTGACATTTAGCTATAAAGACACCGCTCTAGCGCCCAGGCACACCAAGTATGAGAAGTAAAATGTGAAACCAAAGTTCCTTTTTGAAGTTGACTTAAACCAATGCTGTGGTAGCTGAAACACAAAGCAGTTGCATAAAAATAAATACAACACCTGAAACATGCTTGTCTAATTATTCATATGCAAGCTATGGGTGTTTACACTTGTATCAGTCTCCATGTAAAAACACCAAAATATGAAGTCAATACAGACACATCAAATTTGGTGGCACATGGAAATCTGAAAGTAAGTATTATTGACATACAACACCGTCAAATTTGAAATAAACACAGGCTTTCATTTTAATGACAAATAATGATAATATATTTGTTTTATTATAGTTTGGAGAGGTGATTTGCCTTATTCTATAATGGAAAAAAGAACAGATACACTATGCAAATGTTTCTGCCTAATATTAAAATACCTAGTTATTATTGTATTGTTTTACTGATAACAATTTTGCTTATAATTTATTAAGCAATCAATAGCTGAGTCAAACTGTACAGTCTTGGTCAAATGTTTTGAGAATGTCACAAGTATTGGTCTCAACAAAGTTTGCTGCTTCAGTGTTCTTAGATTTTTTTTCAGTAGTTATTATGGTATACTGAAGTATAATTACAAGCCTTCCATAGGTGGCAAATGCTTTTATTAACAATTACATTAAGTTTATGCAAAGAGCCATTATTTGCAGTGTTGACCCTTTTTTTAAGACCTCTGCAAACAGCCCTGGCATGCTGTCAGTTAACTTCTGGGCCACATCCTGACTGAAGGCAGCCCAGTTTTGCATGATCAATGCTTGGTGTTTACAACCCACCCCGTAGCTTGTTAAAACCAGATGGATTGTAACTGCCCGTGAGCAAAGATATACACATAGAAGGAACGTGGGGTGTTGAGTTAGCAAGTGTACTGAACCAATGACAAAAATACCATAAGAATATTTAATAAGTATGATGATTTAATAAATAGAATAAATAACAACAGACCATACCAAACACAAGGGTCCCTATTTTAACACACTAAGCGCACTGCGTGAAGCGTATTGCGCAAGTGCTCTTTGGGCATGTTTAAATCCACTTTTGCTAGTATGACGGTGGAAAAATGGGTCCATGCGCTGGGCGCATGGTCTAAAAGGGTTGTACTAAGTGTCTTCAATAATTTATAGGTGTGTTTTGGGCGTAACATGCAATAAACCAATCTGAGATTGATCTCCAATTCCCTTAAAGAGCCAGGCACATTTGTACCTTTCGCGCATTGCTATTATGACGGCGGATTTGGCCTGTAATATTTTTATTTGTAATATTTTGCATGTTCGTGTGCTGCTGTGCTTCCCTGTGTGTGTGCAAAAAGCATAGTGTGCATGCACTGTTGCATAAGCCTAGGTGCATTTGACTAATTTGCTGGTAAATTAACTATGACATGCTGCGCTATTGACATTAGACCATGTTTTTGTTGGTCAATGGCGCGTCCACTTTTCGATGCCTCAAGATAGAAATACACCCAGAATTATCCTGAACACACCTCCCTGTTAGACCAGCACACCCAGGGGCACAAATATGGGCACAGTTGCACTTGATATCTAAACAACGCGGGCGCCAGACAGGAAATCGACAACTGCGTCGGTCTTAAACTAGCAAGGACACTTGCGTTCGGGCTTTGCGCTGCTTTGTGCCGGGTGCAAGACAGGGCCCTTGGAGTTTGTCTGAATTGTTGTTTGTCAACACGCCTCTTGAGGATCAATCACAAGTTCGCAATGGGATTAAGGTCTGGGGAGTTTCCTGGCCATGGAATGAAATGTTCTATGTTTTGTACCTCAAGGTACTTTGTTTGTTATTACTTTTGCCTTATGGCAAGGTGCTCCATCATGCAGGAATTGGCATTGGTCATCATCAAAGCTCATAGGACTTTTAGTTATTGAAAAGTGTTCTCCAGGAAGATCTGCCTTGGAGGCAGAAGTTATTTGATTGGTTGATTCAAAACTGAGGGCGGACCTTCACATAGGAAATGTGCACATGAGCATAGTTCTCAGTTTTTAATCATTTCTAACCGTACACCTCACCTTGACCCTAACCTTAACCACACTGGAGTGTTAAAATGTAATCCTGTGCTATATAGATATATAAATCATAATTATAAATCAAAATTAAACTTAATGTGAGTTCCGCCCTCAGTTTTGAATCAACCAATCAAGTAACTTCTGCCTCCAAGGCAGATCTGCCTGGAGAACACTTTTCAATAACTAAAAGTCATATGAGCATCACCAAACTGTTAAAGGATGGTTGGAGAAGTTGCTCTCAGAGGATGTGTTGGTACCATTCTTTATTCATGGTTGTGTTTTTAGGCAAAATTGTGAGTGAGCCCACTCCCTTGGCTGAGATGCAACCCCACACATGAATGGTCTCAAGAGGTTTTATTAGGGCATGACACGGGACTGATTGTAGCGATTACCTTGTTGTCTGCTGTCAAGATGTTTTCCGGATGGGAAAGGGGGATTCATCAGAGAAAATGACTTTATCCCAGTCCTCAGCAGTCCAATCCCTGTACCTTTTGCAGAATATCAGTCTGTCCATGATGTTTTTCTTTGAGAGAAGTGGCTTCTTTGCTGCACATCTTGGTACCAGGCCTTCCTCCAAAGGTCTTTGCCTCACTGTGTGTGCAGGAATGCCTGCTGCCATTCCTGAGCAAACTCTGCACTGGTGGTGCTCCAATTCCCCCAAATCAACTTTGGGAAACGGTCCTGGTGCTTGCTGGACTTTCTTGGGTGCCCTGATGCCTTCTTCTCAACAATTTAACCTCTCTTCATTAAGTTCATGATGATCCAATAAATGGTTGATTTAGGTACAATCTTACTGGCAGTAATATCCTTGCATGTGTAGCCTTTTTTGTGCAAACCAATGATGACAATACGTGTTTTCTGCAGCTAATCATAGTTGACAGAGAGGAAGAACAATTATTTCAACCACCACCCTCCTTTTAAAGCTTCCAGTCTGTTATTCTAACTCAATCAGCATAACAGAGTGATCTTCAGCCCCATTAAGTTCATTTTCATGGCAAAAAGGAACTTTGCAATTCATTGCAATTCATCTGATCACTCTTCGTGACATTCTGGAGCATATGCAAATTACCACCATCAACACTGAGGCAGCAGACTTTGTGGAAATAAGTATTTGTTTCATTCTCAAAACGTTTAACCACGACTGTACATGCCTGCTCTTCTCGTCAGTTACTGTTATTTCATCCAGCTAATATCCTCTCATTAGCCCCATCTTATTCATTCAGCTTGGATGCTTAGTTTTTTTGCTCAGTTTGGACAGTCTCCAACTTAATTGAGTAAGCCTGCCAGCTCAAATAAACATGTCCGTTTTCATACATTGATGTTTTTAGTGGTTGTCTTGATTGAATATTGGTTGGCCCAAATCTGAACAAACGTCCATGCCTCACAACTTTGGATGGCATGTAACTGTACACCACAGGACAGAAAAGAAACCGGAGTTGATGAGGTCAGAAAAATGCAAATGTAGCGTACTATAGTCTACGAAAACTTTGTCTATAGGGATTTGGATCATAATCCCCTTAACACTTCGTTGCAAAACCTGGACACTATTCCAACAATAATTTCTATCAAACAGGATTATTCGATCCACTTCAAATAAGGTTTGTCTTTTGTATAGGCTTATACTAACTCAATATTTTGATAATAAAATTCGTTTTTTAGGAAAATATATTCAACAAAAAAACTGAGGGAGATGCAGTACATTATTCTACAGAAATGTGCATGTAAACTGCTATTCATGTAGGGTGAAGTCAGCAAAAATGGGCCACTTTTTGGTAAAGGGCTTATAATACCAGCAAATAAGCTATGCATAAGATATGTGATTTTTTCTGCCCTGCCTGCCTAGAAAACTCGGACCAATCAAAACTCTTGTTACAAGTCCACAAGTGTTGAAGCAACAATGCAAGATCAGTTATTGTGATTTGCTGTAAAGATATTAAGAGATATGATGCTACAACTTTATTTGGCCCATTTTACCTGATAGCCCAATTTAGTTGACTTCACCCTAGCTACGTTTTAAAAATAATATGTAAAAATGTTGAAAGTAGTAATTGTACAATTGCGTTCACTTTGCAATTCGTGTGTTTTGTTTAAGGTGGAAAATCATTCTGTTACAATGAACTTGCCATCGTTCATTGTTATGAAGTACTAAAAGCCCTACATCAATTTAAGGATTTTGGGCACAGGCCAGCTAAACTAGTACTAGCCTGGGGCTAGCTTTTAAAAACTCCATCCCTGTGTACAGACATGTTCCCCACTGCGCACCCAGAGACGAGCTTCCTAACCCATCAATGCAGTCTGTTTGTGCTGTAAAATGCAGATAACAAATCTTATCAACAATGGGCCTTTTCTCTGCTCCCAAACTCTGCCCTGGGAGGAGGTTAGCAGAGGGCTCACAGCGTCCGTCCAGACTGGAGATGTCTCTGGCAGTGGCCCGGAGAACACTGCTGCCCATTCTGATGCCCTGTCTCTACAGCACCCTGCCCGCGCCCCTAACAGCGCAGTGCCGTGTGCACCCTCCACTCCAACACGCTGGATAAACAGAATGGCTGCTGGGTCTGGAACGTCTTTTCTGCGTTGGATCTTTATCCTCCTAGCAGTCTCAGGCAAGCAAATGATCTAAAACAATTGGAGATTAGGCTGTTTATCGATTGGGCACGTCGGGTTTTAGTTGAAAGCGCTCTGCAGTTCTTTTTTAACACCACATGAAAGAAAGGACCGCCTTGCTGTCAACGTGTCATTTGTTTACCACTGACTGGTGGCACGGCTCTCCCTTGGCTTTGTTCTATCCAGGTTGGATGTTATGGCCTTGCTCAGGTTGGGCATTCTTCAGCTAAATTGAGTAGGCCTATCAGTTCAACTAAACCTGGTTGTTTTCATACATTGAAGTGTTTCGTGTTTATCTTGATTCTTCTGTATGGCTGCTTGTGACATACATGTGTTTTGGATATGTTCATTACAGAATTACAGCTTTAATGCAATCACTGTTTCACTGGAAAACTACTGCAGTGTAAAAGGTTACACAGTATGTTAAGGAAGCCAAGAAATATAACCTCAACTCTGATAAAAATGTCTGGTAAAACTGAGAAAATTGGGAATGTTATGTATAGGTTGTTTTGAATATGTTTATACGTGACTCTAGATAGTTGACCTGATCATTATGGTGCTTTTTCAACAGCTATGTGTTCAGTGTCTGCATTCAAGGTGATGGAAGGCACTACTGCAACGTTGTCCTGTCAATATTCTGTGAGCCGTTGGGGTCTAAGCCGAGTGTGCTGGGGACGAGAGTGCGGAACGTTCTGGTGCAACAACATCCTCGTGCAGACAGACGAACATGGTGTCATCTCTAAAGTGTCGGATAGATACAGATTGACAGGCGATGTCCTGGAGGGAGAAATGGACTTAGGAATTCTCAACGTGAAGTTGACCGACAGTGGGCCATACTGTTGCCGAGTGGATATTGATGGTATTTTCAACGACAAAAAAGTTATTCAAAACTTAAGGGTCATGAAAGGTAATTTATGGCAGAATATGACCAACAGACTGTTCATTTCATATTGTTTGTTTTATAGTTGTATTCTCCACAATATCACTCTGTTCCTATATGTTGGATTTGAACCAACCTGCAGCATAGAGCCATGCAACCATAGGATGTCTAGCAGTGTTGAATATACAGCCTTCCGGAAGGATCATTAATGAGTGGTGGAATCCATTTTACTGGAAAGCCTCTACTGGTGTTGTTTTATTTATTTATGAATATGCACACATAATCAGTACTCCTCAGGAAATATACATTGTGGTGTTGTTTTCTGAAAGTAATCCTGCATTCGAACGGACATCGTTGAAATTGTAATGACTGTACAGTTGGATATTTCAGCACCTGCAGTAGGAACAAATAATGATTTTACATTACTTTTTTACTGTATATACTGTATAGTGTAGTCTGTTTATATAGGTCCAGTAGAGCTATATAAACACTGAGAGTGTTAATTTAACACTTAGGGTGTTGCTTTAACACTGGAAGTTTTTACTGTGCAGGCTTCTTCTAATAAACTGGATCCTCCCACACACCACCACTGTAACAGCTAGCACAATACTGATATACTTACTGCCTGCTGTGATCTACTGTGCTGCATGCCCTATAACACATTCAACTCTTGTGGCTTGATTTCTTAGCTCCAGCAGCCGTCATGCCAACAACTAGAACTGTAAACATCCCAGACGCTCAGCCTGCCACAGGTAAATAATGTAGCCTATCATAGAAGGGTCGACTAATGTTACCTTTGTGTGTGTGATGCTTATTTGCGGTTAAATACCTGCACAATGACTTCTGCATTAGTGTTATTTTTTATTTATTTTATTTAACCTTTATTTAACCAGGTAAGTTGGCTAAGAACAGTTTCTTATTTACAGCAATGACCTGGGAGCAATTAGGGTAAAGTGTCTTGCCCAAGGACACAACGACAATTTGGCTCAGTCGGGAATCGAACTGGCAACCTTCTGACTACAAGTCTGACTCCCTACCCACTGAGCCATCTGTCACAGTGCACAGTCAGACAAATCAAGAACAGTTTCCCATCCTCTATAGTGGTGGGCTCTGACAATACTGTTTAGTTAACAGATGTTGGGCTGTTTAATGGAAAAGGGAAACATCGCTCAACTTTTCCCCCAATGAAAAAGCAACACTATGAAATTAACTATCAAATTCACTAGAAGTTGCCTAACAATGACTCAGAATGTGCCAAATCTGTGATTGCTTACATTGTTTTATTGCCAAGTTTCACTTTCAGAATGACAACGACAAGACCCCTTGGCAAGGAATTGATTTCTTTAGGCCTGATTCATATTGTCAAGACTAAACTAGCGGAAGGAGTGTCTGCAGTTTTGGTTATGAAGTATATTCTGTAGTTATTCTGTAGTTATTCTGTAGTTATTCTGTAGTTATTCTGTAGTTTTTCTGTAGTTTCATAAGTGTTGACATAAGTGCTGACAGCTTCCATTTCATGAGAATCGAGCTGCAGACAAGATGGGTTTCATGGGGGGAATACCTTGTCAGTATTTCCTGGCAGTTGATGGTGAGAAATGTCTTGCCCCCATCTCCAATGTGAGGTTTCTCTCTTTGTAGACCACTGGAGAATTGTTGAGTCATCACATCTAGCCATCTCCAAACAGAACACCAGTGTTTTGCATTCTGGAACAATTGTGAGTATTCTGTGAATCATAAAATACTAATACCACTGTTCACTCAACAAAACACTCATCAAAGCAAAAGTTAATATCTTCTTTTGATAAAGTCATCAAATTCAAATTTCACATAATGTCTAAAAACTGTAAGTGTTGATATTACACATCCAGCCCAAAATATGAAGTTTAAAAGATGACTGCATCTTTAAAGTGGAACTGATATCTTTTTAAAATACTTTGCAAATGTTAAGCAAAAAGACAATAATATATACAGGGCCTTGCGAAAGTATTCGGCCCCCTTGAACATTTTGACCTTTTGCCACATTTCAGGCTTCAAACATAAAGATATAAAACTGTAATTTTTTGTGAAGATGCAACAACAAGTGGGACACAGTCATGAAGTGAAAATAAATTTATTGGATATTACAAACTTTTTTAACAAATAAAAAACGGACGAATTGGGCGAGCAAAATTATTCAGCCCCTTTATTTTCAGTGCAGCAAACTCACTCTAGAAGGTCAGTGAGGATCTCTGAATGATCCAATGTTGACCTAAATGACTAATGATGATAAATAGAATCCACCTGTGTTTAATCAAGTCTCCGTATAAATACTCCTGCTCTGTGATAGTCTCAGAGGACCCTTGAATGCACAGAGAGCATCAGGAAGAACAAGGAACACACCAGGCAGGTCCGAGATACTGTTGTGGAGAAGTTTAAAGCCAGATTTGGATACAGAAAGATTTCCCAAGCTTTAAACATCCCAAGGAGCACTGTGCAAGCAATAATATTGAAATGGAAGGAGTATCAGACCACTGCAAATCTACCAAGACCCAGCCTTCCCTCTAAACTTTCAGTTTATACAAGGAGAAGACTGATCAGAGATGCAGCCAAGAGGCCCATGATCACTCTGGATGAACTGCAGAGATCTACAACTGAGGTGGGCGAGTCTGTCCATAGGACAACAATCAGTCATATACTGCACAAATCTGGCCTTTATGGGAGAGTGGCAAGAAGAAAGCAATTTCTGAAAGATATCCATAAAAAGTGTCATTTAAAGTTTGCCACAAGCCACCTGGGAGACACACCAAACATGTGGAAGATGGTGCTCTGATCAGGTGAAACTAAAATTTAACTTTTTGGCAACAATACAAAACGTTATGTTTGGCATAAAAGCAACACAGCTCATCAACCTGAACACACCATCCCCACTGTCAAACATGGTGGTGGCAGCATCATGTTTTGGGCCTGCTTCTCTTCAGCAGGGACAGGGAAGATGGCTAAAATTGATGGGAAGATGAATGGAGCCAAATACAGGACCATTCTGGAAGAATGCAAAAGACCTGAGACTGGGACGGAGATTTGTCTTCCAACAAGACAATGATCCAAAACATAAAGCAAAATCTACAATGGAATTGTTCACAAATAAACATATCCAGGTGTTAGAATGGCCAAGTCAAAGTCCAGACCTGAATCCAATCGAGAATCTGTGGAAAGAACTGAAAACTGCTGTTCACAAACGCTCTCCATTCAACCTCGCTGAGCTCGAGCTGTTTTGCAAGGAGGAATGGGCAAAAATTTCAGTCGATGTGCAAAACTGACATGCCCCAAGCGTAATCGCAGCAAAAGGTGGCGCTACAAAGTATTAAGTTAAGCCCAATTTTTCAGTTCTTTATTTGTTAAAAAAGTTTGAAATATCCAATAAATTTCGTTCCACTTCATTAATGTCCCACTTGTTGTTGATTCCTCACAAAAAATTACAGTTTCATATCTTTATGTTTGAAGCCTGAAATGTGGCAAAAGGTCGAAAAGTTGAAGGGGGCCGAATACTTTCGCAAGGCACTGTATATATAACATATCAAATACGTTTTGTGCTGCAAAATCTGTTTTAAAAACTAGGTTATATTTGACTCAGGATTGTAGAGTAAGACAATGGCAGTATAAACTGATGCAGTTAGAATGCTGGGTAATGATGTTGAGTCAGGCATTGATCTGGAAGTGGTTAATAGAACTCCACGCAAACAATGGAAATGTCATTCTGTTCCAATAACCTCTTTACCACACGTATTTGTGAAAATTATATGAAAGTTTGGAACCTCAAGATGACAAGATATATTTGTTTGTCAGAAGGTCCATACAGGGCACCATCTGTGGGTGTATTTATCTTGTTCAGTTTCATGTTCCTAAAATGCTGTCAGTTCTACTAGATTGGATTGGCCTACTGTATGAATGGAGTATTATGCTACCACTCAAATGCCTTTACGTATGGACGTTAAGGATTTTCATCTTTTACAATTTATATTCCTGGTTACATTTTTTTGAAATATTTAAAACAGAATGTCTTATTAATGCATATACACAGCAAAACACCCTACGTGTTAAATTAACTGGAGCTATATAAACTCTGAGAGTGTTAATTTAACACTGGACTTTTTGCTGTGTATCACTGACACAGTTTTAGGGAACATCCTAAAGGACAGTTTTTTTCCATGTAAAATATGGATGTCATTCAATATACAAAATGTATTATCGTATGAATGCTACAGTATGTTTTGCATAATTGGGGAACTGAAATCAGGGTCTCCAGACCTTGTCAAAATGTAAAAACATCAGTCCCTATTATTTCGTGAGTTATGTACATGTGACTACTTTCCAAAATGACCCACTGGATTATTTCTAAAATGGCCACCGGAGGAATAAACTACAGAATCCAGAACTTGTCTTTACTGTGTGAAATGTGTTGCATTCCTGAAATGGCCTGGACAATGAATCCCCACACAATGTTAACACTGTGCTGTCCACTCTTTGATGCCCCAACAGGTGGAGGATCCTTTTCCCAGCCTCTCACTGCTGAGAAATTACCCAGTGCTCTCACTCTCCATCAGCCTTCTTATACTTATGGTGGGGGGATTGGTCATACTTGGGTTCAAACGTATGTACCAAAAACTCACCATCGCTGTAAAGAAACGCCGCCGTGTGCCAATGCTCAAGTATTCAGACATCTTGCTGTGATATGTGTCTGCCAAATAATTACCATAGACTATTTTCATGTGGCACACCTGCAGTTTTTGTTTTGATTTGATTTTTTAATTAACATGTTTTTGTTTTTATTAACATGAAATTACCATGTTGTCGCATTAATGTGCATGTTTATTTGGCCAAAATAACCAGCATTTTTTTCTGAGCCTTATTTGGCCTAGAAAAGCTCAGTCTGGTCATGTGGTTGTCAAGAAACAAAATTGAAAATCATTCAAATATCCAGCACTGATTGGAATATAGGGCAGTCCAGAGACCGCTTGTTCCAACGATTGATCATCGATCTATTAAAATTTTGTGATTGCAATGTCACGATTTCCGTCAAAAGTTTGATCCCTCCTGAACAGACTGAATCACTGTGTGTTTTTTCTTTCTACACAACGTTCCAAATTATAATGCAAATTATATTTTACACTGATTTTCCTAAATAGTTTATGCAAATAACAGTGATTATCATTTTCATCAACCGTTAAGGTATAATTCCAATTTCATTGAACAAACCACTGAATGAAATCAGTATTTCAAAATATTTTATAGGTTGTAAAGAACGAAAATTGTCATTTGTTGAATTTGCAGCATTAGGAGGTCATATTTACTGAAATCAAAAGCTATTGCAATCAAACACATCTTAACAGGGCAAGTTACATGTTAACATAGGACCCCTTCTTTGATACCTTCGCAATTCTTGCATCTATTGAACTTGTGAGTTTATGGAGAGTTTCTGCTTGAATTTCTTGGCATGATGTCAAAATAGCCTCTTAGAGCTGCTGTTTTGATGCGAACTTCCTCCCACCCTCATAGATCTTTTGCTTGAGGATGCTCCAAAGGTTCTCAATAGTGTTGAGGTCAGGGGAGGATGGGGGCCACACCATGAGCTTCTCTCCTTTTATGGCCATACCAGCCAAAGACAGAGGTATTCTTTAGAGCATGAGATGGTGCATTGTCATGCATGAAGATGATTTTGCTCTGGAAGGCATCTTTTTGTACCATGGAAGAAAGTGGTCAGTCAGAAACGCTATATACTTTGCCAAGTTCATTTTCACACATTCAGGGAACCTAAAGTGGCCTATCAGCTCTCTCCCCATGATTCCGGCCCAAAATATGACTCCGCCACCTCCTTGCTGATGTCGCAGCCTTATTGGGACAGGGTGGCCATCCACCAACCATACACTACTCCATCCATCTGGTCCATCCAGGGTTGCACGGCACTCATCAATAACCAAGACTGTTTGAAAATGAGTCTTCAAGTATTTCTGGGTCCACTGCAACAATTTCTGCTTGTGAGCGTTGGTTAAGAGTGGCCAAATAGTAGGTCTACTGTATGCACAACTGCAAGCCTCTGGAGGATCCTACACCTTGAGATTTGCGGGACTCCAGAGGCACCATCAGCTTCAAATTCCTGTTTGCTGCTTTGATATAGGCATTTTGCATAAAAATTTGGAACGCGGTGTAAAAGCTTTTGGACGAAATGTCCATTATCATAATTTCCCTAATTTCAAGATGTAACTTAAAGCACTTAATGTGGTAGTATCATCAAACAGTTAAAATCACACTTTTAACTACACTACCCGTTTTATATTAAGCATTTCATTGTACTGTACAACATGCTGTATTCTCACGTGCCCAATAAACTTGGACTTGAGTTGATTTCAACAATTTACTTTCTTCTCAGGAGGGATTCACAGAAGAGCTCTAAAGACAGGCTGGTAAGCATGACGGACATAATCGTAGTGGCAAAAACACAATCTCTAATCTCTAAAAAGAGATTACATTAACACATCTAGCGAATCAGCTCAGGGACGACACATGTTCTGTTGTTTTTCCTACAATTATTTTGTAAGTCACTTTAATACAAACAATGTGTCAGGTAAGTCGACACCAAGATGAGTTAAATGTGAAGCAAAATAACATGTTTAAACAACAAATGATGGGACAATTAATTGTAACATGGGTTTTGTGTTGTTTTGTTTGATCACAAACCTATACTGTGTGTAGATACATATATTGTTTTACCTTTAATATCAGGTAAGGTTAGACTTGTCCAGAGCTTGTATGAGGAGTGTTTGAACTTTCTCCATACATGCCGACTGTGATGATGTTATGCTGCTACTCTAGCCTGTCAGCCAAGGAGCCACGCCACATCATCTATGAGATCCGCATGAGAAGACCTGTGGAGGAGAACATCTACACACTGGACTAGGGAGAAGGGAACAGATTCCGTTTCTCTGTATACATTCTAAAAAGCACGCTTTTCCCTATGAGGTGCACTACATTAAGTCCCTTGTTAAAAGCTAATTAAGTGTTTTTTTGGGATGCAGGCACTCTGATACAGCTATTAGCCTGGTTGTCTTCACATTATCACATTAAGTACCATCTCTTCATTTGATCCATTTCCTCAGATGGGTTTTGCCTACCCGTCTTCGGATTATAGGATGTATTTCCACCTACTGAGTTTATGAGCGAACTGTTCTACAAGGAGACACCTTGAAGGAGGATTTAAGCTTTTCCAAAAAGTGTTTGGATTTTTTTCATACCACTATGTAAACCATATAACTTTTTTTATATAATGTTGTTGAGTCATTTTTTATTGTATTCATTAGAAGAGCTTTCTAACATACTCTTTCTAATAAAAACAAAAAATCCTAACTAGGAACCTTTTTATGATAAAGATTAATTTAATGTTTCGTATGTTTTTGTGGCTTTAACCAGTGAAAACAAACCAGCCTTTTTTATTTATCTGATCAGCTTTGTTCGATAAAGCTAATGGTGATGTATTGTAAATGATCTTGCCAAATTCGTATTCATAGCTATGTCTTTTAATTGTATCCATGGTGTCGTTATCTGAGAATAACTATCTTATATTGACTCATAAAATTAGCTGTAGGTTAATATCTAAATGATTAAACTCAGGAAGAACATCTTGCCTACCAGCTATCTCTCTCCCCCTTTTCCATCTCTGTATATGCGCCAGGAATTTGAAATGTCGCCAGCTATAGGAGGAAACAAATAAAAATTCAGAGTAATATTATTTTTGCCCACATGATGGAACCAGTGTACTTCATGGGCTACCATTGACTGCAACCCAAGTGTGTGTACAAACAGAAGATAGAATATGATGTAACTACAACTTAGGTAACATAGTACATACCAAAGATTTCTAAGTTAGGAATGCCTTTGGTATATTGTTGTTGCACAGTTATAACAGGTAAAACTGCCTTTATTGAAAAGGTTATTAAAGTCCATTATAAATATTTTCAGGGTCAACGTCAATTAGGTATTGAAGGTGAACCCTGATTTCCTGATGATTCGAACTGAAACATTTCACAACATTTATACAACATTCATTACTTATTTAGCATAAGAACCCTTCCATTGAAGTTTCGTAAATCTAAATATGACAGGTGTTGTAAATAACATACACATTAGGAATTTGATAATATCAAGCAACCACAGTATATAAGGAATTTACACTTAAATATCAAACAGTCAGAGTATAAAAGTCTATTCAAATCTTGCTAACTATCAGGTGATCTGGCACTGGCCCAACCCAGATTCAAGGGCCAATCAAACAGAACCACTCAGTGTCAGGGATCAATCAGTTTGTTTGCCCATTTTTGTAACTGGAGAGTTCTCAGGGTGGTGTGTAGACTCCTGAGGAGAAGAAGGAAACATTGTTGGGCTTGGCGTAACATCTGGCCAGAGCTGGTAGGTTGAGCGTCCGGGCCAGAGCCATTAGGAACAATTGCTCAGCTGTAGAACAGCTGTCGCCAAATGTTGCTGCTACCCCCCTTTTCGTCAGATTTGTGACAGAGAGACTAACCAATGAAACGCCCGTCTGGATGTGTCAGATCAGAAGGACCTCCAAAGCCTTTAGACGACTACCAGGTCACCCTCAGCTGCAATCTGGATAATTATGTGAATCAATCAAAACAACTTCTATAGATTGATCAGCCGGAACAGCCATGTGCCGGAAGGGGGTCGGTCAGGCAGGCAGGTCCCCAATGCACAAGCTCCCCAGGTGGGAAACAGCAGGGACTGTGAGGAGAGAATAAATCCACGCTCAAACAAGAAACCACATAAAGGGAAGTGGGAACAGGGACAGGATATGCCACACAACACGGCAGTGCCACAAACACACACACACACACACACACACACACACACACACACACACACACACACACACACACAC
>JACXGM010025323.1:0-15353 GCA_016801145.1 Umbra pygmaea | reverse complement strand
AATATTACAAGTTAGTAAATATGTCACACTATTCTAATATAGTTTAGTGGCATAATTTCGAAATGTGTAATGTTTCCATACTTGTTATGCGATGTTTATCGTGTTGAATCAAGCGCTATTATTTTGAAGGCGAAACTATGAAAGGCTAGGAATCCACTAAAGAAGCTGGCTCCCTAAAGAAGCTAGCTTCACACTGGTTCTGACATGCCACAATGCTCATGACATCAAAATGTTGTCGCATTTAATCAGATAAAACATTTCTGACCATAACAATTTTGTCATATGAGGATCAATGGACTAAACTAAACAAAAAAGAAACGTCCCTTTTACAGGACAGTGTTTTTAAATAATTTGTAAAAAGCCAAATAACTGTACAGATCTTCATTATAAAGGATTTAAATAATGTTTAAAAAATGTAAACAACTATGAACAAGCACCAGTGGAATGTTTATTAAGATACCAACAGCTTATAGGTAGGCAATTAATGTCACAGTTCTGTCAAACTGAAGACACTAAAGAGACCTTTCCACGACACTGAAAAACACCGAAAGAAAGCTGTCCACGCTCCCTGATCACTTGAACGTGCATTAGGCATGCTGCAAGGAGGCATGAGGACTGCAGATGTAGCCAGGGAAATAAATTGCAATGTTCATACTGTGAAACGCCTAAAGGCGCCTGCACTGCATAGCGCACGAGAAACCGATTTATTTCCATGAGTGACGTAGCTGCGCTGTCCAAAGTCATGAGCACCACTCTAATATATTGTGGAGCCACAGCCGCCAAAATTACAATAATTTGAACATTGACCCAGATACCACTGACCTCTTGACAGATTACAGTTTGTCGTCATATCGTTCTATGAACTGAAACGGAGGAGGAACTGATATGTGTATTCTAGTTTCTACAATTATACCTTACGCAGTACATTGCGTGGTGCGCAGCTGAAACCGCTTCCCATGTGCATCCAGATGCATGGCAGATCTCATGTAACAACACCTGCACAGATCAGTACATCCCAACATCACACCTGCAGGACAGGAACAACTGCCCGAGTTATACCAGGTATTCAAAATCACTTTATCAGTGCTCAGACTGTCCGCCATAGGCTGAGAGAAGCTGGACTGAGGGCCTGTAGACCCGTTGTAAGGCAGGTCCTCACCAGCAACATTGACGCCAATGGGCACAAACCCACATTTGCTGGACTAGACAGGAGAGTAACTAACAGCTCATAGCAAGAACTGGCAAATCTGGTGCAGTCCATGAGGAGATGCACAGCAGTGCTTAATTCAGCTGGTGACCACACCGGATACTGTTACTTTTGATTTTGTCCCCCACTTCAGGGACACAATGCTCCATTTCAGTTAATGAGGTATCTGTGGAACTTGAGTGTACATTTTAGTTTCTAAAACTTTTTATGTTCTATCAAATGTTTACACATTAAGTTTGCTGAAAATGACAGCATTTGAAAGAGAGATGTTTATTTTGCTGAGTTTTACTTCAGTACATAGTTGACCTGTAACATGCTAGTGATGTACACCTGTGTACAACTTAGCTCACCACTTACCCTGCCCTATAGGAGTCTGGTCAAAAAACATTCCTACCAAAGATTGGCAATAATCCTTAGCAGAAAGAAATGGGAAGGAGTAAAAACTATAGCAAAGGAAGAAAAAGATTAAAGACAAATTGAGATTTCAGGAGAGGAAGAAAGCACAGAAGAGCAGAGAAACAATATCCACACAGATGAAACACTCCCACACAAACTCAGTGTAACACAGTACATATTAAGCCCTGAACACGATCTTTTCCCAGCTGTGGATTTTAAACAAGGAAATGCACTGGACCAGAGAACATGTGGAGCACCGCAATCACTGAGACCTCCAGTGTCAAATCTGAAAGACATTTTTGCAAAACAGAACATTACATAAATTTATATTTTACACTGTTAATGACACAACCCCCTCAAATTGTGAATTACAGATGGCAACCAAATCTTCTCCCAGAAGCCTCAGAAATAAAATACATGTTACTGAATAAACAGTTGCAATATGCCATTGTCAACCCTTTGGAATTACCTTCTCTACAAAACGGATCATGCAACCTTCATAACGATTAGCCTGGTTTAACAATTTCCATTGTCATCTCTATATTGGATGCATAACTTAAGCACAGTGCTCATTGGAATAAGAGCCGCTACATGACAAACGTCTCCAAAAGCTGTGTTCGAACTGAAAATTGCCCAGTATGGTGAGAGGGCATCATGGTGTGGGGCTGTTTGCTACCTCTAGGCCTACAAACATTCAAAAAATGCTGCAAACTGCCACCAGGTATCTTCCATAAATCAACCAGTGTCCCCTAAATAGAGAAGTTCATTAGTCAAACTGTAGCTGTTTAAACAAGACTTCATATTCTTTAAGGACATAGTTTATTTCATTAAGTGTACACTAAAACATAAGACACATACAGTAGAGCAGAAGAGTTGTTTAAATTGTCCATTCACACCCCAGCTTTGATCTGGCTGTTGGGTGGGATGCACATGCCCAGGTGAGTTCCAACAGTCAGGCCATGATGTTCAGACTTCTGCTTCTCCTCAATGGACTTTTTGAGCTGGAAGCCCCGCTCACTATCAAAGCTGTCTGAGGGGGTGAAGGAGAGTGGCATTTCTCCCAGAAGGCCCTGCAGCCTGGTACGCCACGCCTCCAGCATACTGCAGCGAACCTCAGAGGAGACCCGAGGAGCCCAGAAGATCTGTGGAGCTAGAACCTTGAAGCCACAGTAGTGCAGGATGCCATTCTACAAGGGGACACAATTAACCTGTTTAGTAACAATTAAGTCCTTAAATACCTTAAACTTCAGAAAAATAAAAGCTGTTCACTAGAACAACTCACCTGCAGTGGCCACAGGGTAACATTGATGTCTCCGTTGATGCCGTTAACACTGAACATGGACTCCAGGGATCCAGTGGTAAAAGACAGCATGGCTTTCTTCTCCTGGAGGAACACAAGCAGGTAAGCGGGATTAAGGAAGTGTCAGCTAACCATCAGGTTCAGTGACTGACTGCATCCCTTACCTTCAAGATACCCTGGCTGTACCGCTCTTCTGAGGTGTAGGCAAAGCCCTTCGTGAGCACCCGATCAATCCAGCCCTTCATGATGGCAGGAACAGTGAACCAGTACATGGGGAACTGATAAACATTTAAATAACCCAGGTTAGTACACATTCAGTAAAGCATTAGTGGATGACACTGAACTGAGGTTTAATAACACTCCCCACCTGGAATATGACAACATCAGCGTCAGAGAGCTTGCGTTGTTCCTCAGTGATGTCAGCAGAGAGACGTCCCTCCTTCCACGCCAGCATGGTCTCCTCTCCGTAGCAGAAGTGTTCAGCATCCTTAACCTGTCCAGTGATGTCATCAGCAGTAGCAGAAGGTTTGAACTTCATGGCGTAGAGGTCAGACACCTCCACCTGACAGCCCTGAGCAGTCAGAACCTCCACAGCCGCATCTTTGGCTGCAGCGTTAAATGACCCAGCACTCTGGTGGGCGTATACGATCAGAACCTTCTGAGCTGGAACACAGCAGACAAGTTACTCTCAAAAGACATGTAGCGGAAAAGCAGAAGTATTCAGAACAATAAGTTAATATAATTCCTAAACCATTTATAAAGCTAAATGAGTCACACTAAATTAGTATAATACAAGACATTCCCACTGAATCTTTCCCCCAAAGATCTTAACTGATTGAAGTATGAGCTGATTAGTCATTACATATTAACCTACAGTATACATTCCACATAATAAATGTGCATGGGGTAACTCAGAATCTAGATTTGCCCCTGAAACATGGTAGGAAAACTTCACACTGAATTTATATCTCAGTTCAGTAGATATGCACGCTTACCCATGGTCAAGTTTGGGTGCTGTTAGTGAGGAGTTCAGGTATAAGTTGATTTACATAAAAACATTTACACTGACTCTGGTCTGAAACTGGTACTTTTATCAAGCTCTGTTAGCCCAGACACACCCACCTCACAGCTGCATGTCAATCACCAATCAAGTGCAATTCACTTACTAACTACTGGGAGGCACCACATTGTTATTGTTAATGTATAATTTTTTTACAAAAGGCATAGATAGTTGTGCCTAATTGTATGACATAATAGCTTATTTGGCATTTTGAAACTTGACACCTTTACAATGAAATACCTCCCATCTTAAATGTTCAATTGTAAAAAAAACATGTTTTTAAACCATAGGATGGATTTGAAAATTGGAATTTCATGGTAATTTTAGGAATTGAACATGGACTATGAATTGAAAAAATGACGTGTGTTTTGTGATCCTTTACAGAAAACTCTTAACTCTACCAACGTGGGTTCTGCAAAACAACTGACCTATTGGGCCATTCCATAGATATTGCTAGAGGGGTCGATTTAGCTGAATATTTACCATACTTTGGCAAAATCATGATTATGTCAATCTATTAGGTGGTACCTCCAACGTTATTATCCTTCTGATGACAGTTGTTCTAACTGCTCACATGGCCAAATCCATCTCATTTGGATGGAAAAAATTATGTTAAGTTAGTCTGTTCAAATGGCAAAACAAGTAAAGAACTGTAGGGAACAGCTTTGCAATCTCAGTTGATTATACTGTATGAAAAAGAAAAGGTAAAACCCATAGATTTGACTGAGTTTACAGCCTGATTTTCCCATTTCAACAGTAAGACAAAGACATTATAACCAATGTGGGTTTCACGACAGAGGAATGTCTTGTTTATATTTGTTGTAGCTTCCATTTTTAGGCTGGCATTTATAAGCTTCAGTTAGTACACATATCCAGGCAACACTACAGACTTGTACACACTGCTCTTTACCAGTTGTGCACTTTAGTCTCAAGATAAAATGATTTCAGCTGCTTAAATGTAACACAGGATATTTTAGAACAGGTATATTAAAGAAATGTTTAATGTCATTGACTCTACTGTTACAATTGTGAAAGATTTGTGTTCTTTCATGTTATGTGCATACATTTTATGGGAATATGCAAATTTCAGATATTGACATAAAAAATTATTAAATGTATTACTTTAGTGTATTGCAATGATCAATAGACTGGATTATAACAAAAGCATTTGCATTAGATATATGAATAGGACATTAGTCTGAATGCAATATAGATATACCTTTCATTTCCTACATGTCATGTAACTAGGGACAGATGGTTAAGACCAGTCTGCTGACAATCATCTTGTAATGTGAAACTGACAAAGCAGACACGTGGTGAACCAGGGGGCTGACATTTTGTATGGGTGGGATACATCAGACCACATGGGATTTGGGATATTTAAACGTACAATGTGTAGTTTTGGGCCGCCAGGGGGCTCTCAATCAAAATAATAGCATAAGATGTACTTGGATGATGTCGGGAAGTAGCGTGGGATCATGGGTTTTATCGTTGTCAATGACAACCTTCCAATCTAGCGTCTCCAGCAGAAAAAATGTTCACTGACAAAGTAATGTGTTATAAATATAACTTTATTTACATTATGTTTGGCAGTTTCCTGGAACTAAGGACAACTAGCACAGTCAAAGGTTATATGACGCCATTGACGGAAGACAAAATGAAACGTCCAGTGTCTTCGTATATTGCAAATTTCTCTGGATTTGAAAGTTGGTGGAAAAATGTAGGATAATGTAAGTACACAAGAAATATATATAATATCGGTATAGTGATGTTTGCTTTTTAATGCAAAGTACATCTTTTGTTATTTTTGGAAAACTACATATTGCACCCTTAAGGCAAAACAGGAAATAGATCTGGAATTGTCATGGTGTGACAAAAGGAGAGGACATGAAAAATGGCAACAAAGTAACAAATGCTTACTGAATAACTGCAAACTATCATTTTGGATACAAAAGCATTAAGTAGTTCCATAGGATTGCTATGATTTGACACAACACCAGGCTGGTTTTAGAGAATATTTCCATACATACCCAAGGACATTAAGCAGTCACCTTAATGGGAGACATCCATGTTTATACAGGTTTTACAAATGAAAACGTGGAACAATAAAGTCATAATGAGCAATGTTAAGAACTCCCAGAACTAAAATGAATGTTCTGATTTAGTGAAATGTATCAATTATAAGAAAGAACTCTGCAGACCTCCAAAAACGTTTAGGATACTACACTAACTAGTTTAACATTGAAATTCCTACCTTAGATTTTAAAAAGGACACATGATTTATTTTTATTAACTTTATTTCAACAAGTGTACAATAAAATTAAGCACAAACTGAGCAGTTATTGTCCCTCTTTACACCCCAGCTTTGATCTGGCTGTTGGGTGGGATGCTCATGCCCAGGTGAGTTCCAACAGTCAGGCCATGATGTTCAGACTTCTGCTTCTCCTCAATGGACTTTTTGAGCTGGAAGCCCCGCTCACTATCAAAGCTGTCTGAGGGGGTGAAGGAGAGCGGCATTTCTCCCAGAAGGCCCTGCAGCCTGGTACGCCACGCCTCCAGCATACTGCAGCGAACCTCAGAGGAGACCCGAGGAGCCCAGAAGATCTGTGGAGCTAGAACCTTGAAGCCACAGTAGTGCAGGATGCCATTCTACAAGGGGACACAATTAACTGGTTTAGTAAGCACACAATATATCCCATAACTCACAATTCCTTTCCTAAATAAGCCTAGCAGTTCACTAGAACCACTCACCTGCAGTGGCCACAGGGTAACATTGATGTCTCCGTTGATGCCGTTAACACTGAACATGGACTCCAGGGATCCAGTGGTAAAAGACAGCATGGCTTTCTTCTCCTGGAGGAACACAAGCAGGTAAGAGGGATTAAGGAAGTGTCAGCTAACCATCAGGTTCATCAGTGACTGACTGCATCCCTTACCTTCAAGATACCCTGGCTGTACCTCTCTTCTGAGGTGTAGGCAAAGCCCTTTGTGAGCACCCGATCAATCCAGCCCTTCATGATAGCAGGAACAGTGAACCAGTACATGGGGAACTGATAAACAATTAAATAACCCAGGTTAGTACACATTTAGTAAAGCATTAGTGGATGACACTGAACTGAGGTTTAATAACACTCCCCACCTGGAATATGACAACATCAGCGTCAGAGAGCTTGCGTTGTTCCTCAGTGATGTCAGCAGAGAGACGTCCCTCCTTCCACGCCAGCATGGTCTCCTCTCCGTAGCAGAAGTGTTCAGCATCCTTAACCTGTCCAGTGATGTCATCAGCAGTAGCAGAAGGTTTGAACTTCATGGCGTAGAGGTCAGACACCTCCACCTGACAGCCCTGAGCAGTCAAAACCTCCACAGCCGCATCTTTGGCTGCAGCGTTAAATGACCCAGCACTCTGGTGGGCGTATACGATTAGAACCTTCTGAGCTGGAACACAGCAGACAAATTACAATACCAAAACACTTAACATTAAAGAATCACTTCAAAGCAATTGGGATTGTAAAAGAAGCGTTCCCATTGACAAATATAAAGATTAAGATTGAGTTGCAGTTCAAATAACATTGAACTGAAATTCATTCAATAGGCCCTCACTTTATTTGCTAAATCAGATACTGTATATACAGTTTCAGGATGCATCTTAACACCTGAAACATGGGCCCAAACATCACACCACATTCATACTTTCATTCAGTAGATCTCCACACCTACCCATGGTCAAGTCTTGCTGGGGTCCACTGCTTCTGGTGTAAGTTCATATTAACTCTGCCCTGAGACAGGTGCTTTTATTAAACTCTGTTAGTCCAAACACACACTCTTACACAGCTGCATGTCAATCAGCAATCAAGCTAGTTGTCAGTGATTTTCCTAACCAATGGTAGCCATGATATAATACATGAGAGGTGTGTTCAGCTTGCTTTATGTTGTGGTATAATTTGTGCTGAACAATGTGATTCTCTGAAAGTCCATTGTATTTTCTGGAGCAGACTATTCTATTCTAGACAAGTTCTATACCAGTGGGGAGACAAGATGTTGTCATTCATTTATGTACACATCATTCAGAAGTTGAGGTAAAATAAATTACCATTTGACAGTGTGACTGTGCTTATCAATGCATGTAATATATTTTAAATGAGAATATCGGTAATAAATGGAAATATAAAAATGTGGTAATATAAAAACTGGATATTGACTAGGTCTTCAGACACAAAACATGGGAGCCATCAAGGTAAATTGCTAGAAGCAAGAGTCTGTAAGAAGCGTTTTGGGGTTTTCCTTCAAACTGGCAACTAAGACAAGAAAAGGCAGGTGACAGGTTAGTTCCTAATTAAGCCAAAACCCAAAGACCCCAGGTCCTATATGAGATTAAGTGAGACCGAGTCAGGGTTTTGATGTCATAACTGCAGTGTCACTTTGAATTCGTCACTGACAAAAAACAAACTAGAGTGATGCATTAATACCGTGTGGAGAGTCGGTGGGTCCTGTAGGCTGCAGACATCAGTAAGGGACACCCAAGCCATACGTACAGCAGTTGCAACATCCATTAAATGCTTTGGAATGTAATCCACACTCCAACAACTCACCTGCTGTACAAAAGTGCATTGTTGGTGGGCTATGCCAGGTGATTCGTCCCACTTGTGTGTTGGAAGTAGATCGACCATAGAAGCTGTTGATGTGTAGCTTCACCCTATGTATGGTATAGCAATGAGCACATTTAATGGAAAGATACATGTCGATGCTGATTGTGTTCATGATGAAACTGTGCCAGTTATGAAAAGGAAACTGTAAATCTTTCCAGGGTAACATTTTAGGGGTGTTTAAGGTATATTTCAGGGGAAATATTTTCATGGTATAAATGGGCTGCTAGCTAAATAATGGAACTTTTACCATGAATCTACAAAGAGACAGAGGTTCAAGAAGCAAAATAAATAAATAAACAAAAACATTTGCTGTAACCCGGTGTTAATACATCTGGCATAAGGAAACATGTGAATTTGGTTCTCAAAACTCTAAATCAATGCTGCATTTCTGTTGAGTTTCAACACATGGACTGCAACGCTCATGTCCCATTTGAAGAGCTCCAGGGAGACGGGTCTGTCTGCGGACTGCAAGAGAGAGGTGTAACTTGAAGGGGGCGTAACCTCAAGTCGGGCGTAACTTGAATTTTTTCACAATCCTTGCTGTAAATTCGATCTAAGTCTTACCCAAACCCTTACCCTAACGTTAACCACTCAGAAACCTTGCTGTTAGTTCGATCTAAGCCTTACCCAAACCCTTACCCTAACCTTAACCACTCAGAAACCTTGCTGTTAACTCCATGTCACATCTGTTATGTCTACGCTATTTTCTGTTCTCACTGTAATTTTGGAAGTAGGCATAAATTGAAGGGGCATAACTTGAAGTACTATAGGCGTAACTTGAAGTCTTGCAGGCGTGACTTGAAGTCTTGCAGGCGTAACTTCCTTCGTTGAGCTGTCTCAGTGGACGCTCTGCGGGTCTACCCACTTGCCTGGAAAAGTAAATCCTGATGATAGCTGGCACAGATACCTGCCAAATGTTGACAGTGTCCCACATGACCTTCTTCTTGGATGAGCAGTGTGAAAAAAAGCAGATTCTGTTAACATGGACACCTTGGAGGAAGGTTTGCAAAGATCTTTAAACCGAGTTGGATCAATAAGTCAAGGCTATTTGTTCAAATATGTTTCACAACATTGGGAAAAACTAAAGATAAATAGCCTTAGTTTACACCTAGCATTATCTGAGCAGTTAATCGTCAATGGATTTACACAGATCAGCCATACCATTATGACCAACTGCCTAATTTTGTGCTGCCAAAAACAGCCCTGACCCGTCGAGGCAAGTTGTGCTTTGGTATCTGGCACCAAGATGTTAGCAGCAGATCCTTTAAGTCCTGTAAGTTGTGAGGTGAGGCCTCCGTGGATTGGACTTGTTTGTCCAGCACATCCCACAGTTGCTTGATTGGTTTGAGATCTGGGGAATTTGGAGGCCAAGTCAACACCTTGAACTTGTTGTTTTCCTCAAACATTCCTGAATCATTTTTGCTTTGTGGCAAGGCGCATTATCCTGCTGAGAGGCCAATGTTATCAGAGAATACCGTTGCCATGAAAGGGTGTGCTTGGTCTGCAACTATGCTTAAGTAGGTGGTACGTGTCAAAGTAACATCCACATGACTGGCAGGACCCAAGGTTTCCCAGCAGAAGATTGCCTAAAGCATGAAACAGCTTTCCTTCTTCCCATAGTGCATCCTAGTACCATGTGTTCCCCTGGTGATGCACACACACCTGACCATCCACGTGCTGTAAAAGAAAATGTTATTCATCAGACCACCAGGCCACCTTCTTCCATTGCTCCTTGGTCCAGTTCTGATGCTCACATTCTCCTTGTAGGCACTTTCGGCGGTGGACAGAGGTCAGCACCCTGACTGGTCTGTGACTATGGAGCCTAAAATACAACAAACTGTGATGCACTGTGTGTTATGACACCTTTCTATCAGACCCAGCATTCACATTTTCATCAATTTGAGCTACAGTAACTTGTCTGTTGGATCAGACCACACAAGCCAGCCTTTACTCCACCTGTGCATCAATGAGCCTCAGCCGCCCATGACCTTGTCGCAGGTTCACTGCTTTTCCTTCCTTGGACCACTTTCGATAGGTACTGACCATTGCAGTCCAGGAAAACCCCACAAGAGCTGCAGTTTTGGAGATGCTCTGACCCAGTCACAATTTGGCCCTTGTCAAAGTCGCTCAAATCCTTAACCTTGCCCATGTTTCCTGTTGCTAAAACATCAACTTTGAGGACAAAATGTTCACTTGCTGCCCAATATATCCCATCAACTGACAGGTGCCATGATATCAAGATTATTAGTGTTATTCACTTCACCTGTCAGTGGTCATAATGTTATGGCTGATCAGTGTGTCGGCATCTGTCTCACTTTCTCTGTCTCCATCTCTCTCAGATATATCTCTCTACCTACACTACAGTATGTCTATACACTGTGTTCTAGGCCCAACCTGTTGCTAGGTAACTCTGGGTCACAGCTGTTGTCTAAGGCAGACCCTTTCTCTCCTGTTATGGTGGAGCTGGGCCTAATTTATTAGTCCGATACAAGCTCGATGAGCCAGGATGGGCTTGTACTTGCGTACCGCCACTGCACAACTCCATGCCATATTCAATTTCCACTGCATTTCTCATGGAAGGGCAAAGCCATTCATTTCAAATGGACTATTTCTGGCGCTAAATTGGATTGAGGCATCTGAGTGAGGTGAGGTGGTAGGCTACAGTACATCTGCATATCCTCTCACCATCACCCAGTCTGCTTGAGTTCTTGCTGTAATGCTGTTAGCAACAACAGTATAGGTTTTTAGAAGCCTTTATGCTATGGTGAAGATATTTCCCCAGGTTAAGGGGCCTGTTTTCTGTTGATGTTCCATTGTTTAATTAACCTGGTAGTGTATTTGTTATAATAATTAAAAAAACTACAATTACATCATATACACAACATCAGGCAGACTTGTATGGAAATAATAATAACAAGCATGGGTAAAATTATTATAACTGCAGTAGAGGTGCCAAAATACCGTGTAAGACAAAAGCCACGATTCAGCACCAATGTATTGGAAAGCACGTTGGTGTACTTTTGAGCTGCATGCAGATGAAATTCTATAGGCCTATGGACAGCTCATTAAAGCAGTGTTTTAAGTACTAATTGTAATGGATGCCTCAATACTCATCCTGTCTGCCAGGCTTCTCTAATTAAGTAGGCCTAAATACGTTATGAAAAGTTTCTCGTATATTGCCTCAAATGTCGGACAGTTCATCATCCGGGTCATTTTTGCCCATAACCCAACGCACCTGCACTTTAGAAACGGTCTCTCCCATGAGACCCGCGAGCTTTATTCTTCTGGCTTGCGCCGCAAAACAATTACGCGCCATCTGCCCATCTCCTCGCGCGTCCAGCTCGCGCCATGGCTGATTGTTGTTATAATATTATACAGGCGAAAATGGATGCAACTGGGCTAGAGAGAATGAAGACTGACGGAAAGATGATTAATTTAATCTAGCGTTCCCACCAAAGATAGACGGCTTCAAAACTGCACCAGAAACAATTCTAGGCCTATATAACATATGTGGCTTTTGACAGAACAATGGGAAAATTAGTTTGATTTGAACATATTTAAAATGTACTTTGTAACTCAGTACAAAGAAGTGTTAAATCCCAGAAGTAAATCCTCTAGGTAGCCTAGGACACGACAGGTATACTGAGCACGCATGGTTCTTTACAATTCCATTCCTCAATATCAAGACCTCTAGCATTTATGACAAATTATTTAGGCTATAGCATACACTTCTTCTCTGCGCACGCATTTTGCCTGCATGTAGGCTATACTCTAGTAAATAAAGGATTTATATGCAGCATCGCCAATTATGTTGAAATTGGCGTCGAATAAAATCGATAATAACACATTTTTGCATTGACGAGTCACAACATCGAACCACATTATTTGAGGTCCCATCTGTTTCATTTGAAATCCTTCATTTTATAGCCAGTGAGCTCTGCAGTTTACAGTATTATCACTTTATATGACGTGATATTGTCATCATAATCACAAATGATCAATAGATGGTTAAAACCGGGAAGTACTGTTAATAAAATACAAATGAACAATTTGGCTACTATAATATTAATCAATTTTGCACCTGGCAGGCATCCCAACACCAGAACCAGTGTTATTCATTTTGCCACATGCTGGTGCCCTGATGCTCCTGTTATGTGTCTAAACATGGTCTCTGCTAGCTGCAAAATGCTGCTTCTTACTGGTGAATTGGTGAAATTACACCTCACTGATAATATTCTGGCAATTGCACCACCAGTCAGACCAACAGATGTGTAATTAAAACCTGGTTGACAGTAGGGAAATCTAAATTACTTTACATTGTAGACTGTAGAATTTAGATTGCGGAAGGCAATTAACTATAACAGAAGTTTCATGTGCAGTCTTGAGAGAGCTATTGATACGCTACTTCTGTATTAGTTTCAAAAGTTCTACTAGTTGTCTACTAGAAGAAAATCAGGAACAAAATGGTGTTCAAATTTGTAATGATCAGTGTTAGGCATCTATCACAGAGCAGATTTCTAGGCACGTATTGAGATGCGAGCTGAGGTAAAGCTATCGTTTGCCTGAGGGACTTGTAGATTAGATGGTACCAGGGAGTCTAGAGTCAAGGAAGCAGTGATGGCCATCTTACCAGACCAGAATGATCCTAGTGAAGAGTATTGTAAGGGGCACTGATGATGACATTGTAATAAATTACATCTATTGAGGTGACTGTAAAATACTCTGACAAAATGTAGGCCTGGTAGGTTGGTAATGTTTAGAAAAGCAAGTTCTGCTGTATGGGGGAAGGAGGCCTTGCTACAGATCAGGAAACAATCTCTGGATTTGATTTTAGACTGGAGGTGCCTAATGAGGTTCTGCAAAGACTGTGTTTTGACCTGTACAATGATACTTGACACACTCAGATCCATCCAAGATGAAAGGTTTGCATGATGTGAAGGCCATGTTTCCAAATTAAAGAGCAAGCCTTTTATTTCACTGGAATTGAAGAGTAGTTATAAAAAAGGTGTGATGTACATGTTAATGAAGCAATGTACCTTAAAATTCAGGTCATTTGAGTTTGTAAACTGACAACATACCTGCTGTCAATATCAGCAAAAACAATACCATAAGGTTTAGCTTGTGTTAGTGATTTTTACATAACCTGCAATCATCCATTGTCCTGGCCAAATATTTTATAACACTGACCCATTGAATTAACAGATTTGCTCATACAATTACCTTTTGCCTGATAGTTAAGTCACGGCTGGCCTGGCTTTCCTCAGGCTTACTTTCACTCCATGTTAACGTGAGGAAGTGCATAAGTAATGGGATTTTTCTGTTGATTCAATAGAGATTAGAAAGTAAAAAAACCTGGGACTTCCCAGTAGTAATAAGATGTACTGCAAGAACCAATTGAATACTGGGAAAGATAAGATAAGCTGTTAAATGGAGGTCAGCTCAGTTCAGTTATGACACTGTACTTTAATGTGTTCAGTGATGGTGGAATCTGGTTAAATTGGTGGAATCCTCTGTTAAAGTTGGTGGAAAAGTGAAGCAATATAAAGTACAGAATTAGTCCTTATTCTAAATCTGATCACCATGAGACAAGATAATATTTACACAAATTATAATTCATGAATGGTCTGTCATTCAATGAGCAATAATTTGTCAATGTCAGAGGCTCCAGAGTAAATTTTAACCCGTGTTAGTGATGGTTATGATTTGTTCAATGGCATCCACTTAAAGTTGGGAGTTTAGCCACAGCATCCTTCCGAAACCACCAAAATTCATAAACCACCATCTGCGATGTTCATTATTTCATTCTTGATTTAATGTCAGTTAGACATGGCAGACAACCTGAAACCAATGATTAAACCATAAAGTGTCAAGATTAAAGTTCTGAATCACTTCTGACAGGAATACACTTAACACACTGTCACCCTCTAGTGGCAAATAGTGAGACAAGTCACTGCAAGTAATCCATGTTTCTTCCAGGGTTCAGATTACTGTAACTGGTTCACTAATCAATGTTGTTATCATTATGAAATGGTAAAAGACTACATCAAGTGTATGTTTGTGCTAATCATTCACAGGCCTTGAATCAAATCTGAGATCAAGGGAGATTCGTTTAAAAACATTTTCTTTCAGGAATAGGCTTGTATCCATAGTACAATCTAAATTAATTTGGGATAAATTAATTTGGGATAAATACATTTGTTGCCAAAACAGACGCGACTGCCCATTTAGTAACGTTTCTGAATGAAAGGCAAAAGTAGCAAACGGATTAATTTGCAGACATGTTTATTATTGATCAGTCATGACATCACAGGGGTACGTATGGGCCTTGTTCCTCCTGTACAGGACGGTTACCAGGACAACCACACACAGCAGGCCCAACACCATAGTTATTCCCACCATGGCTACAGCCTGTGAAGAGACACCTAGGACACAAATGGACATTGACTTGAAAACACTGCAGGCTGTGAACAAAGCTCAGGTCATTGAGGGAAAGTTAAATTTGTTTACCTGCTGTTGACTGATCTGACAGCACATGGGAGCGCTGTGCTCCAGCCGGCGCCTCAGACGCTCCAGCCGGCGCCTCAGACGCTCCAGCCGGCGCCTCAGACGCTCCAGCCGGCGCCTCAGACGCTCCAGCCGGCGCCTCAGACGCTCCAGCCGGCGCCTCAGACGCTCCAGCCGGCGCCTCAGACGCTCCAGCCGGCGCCTCAGACGCTCCAGCCGGCGCCTCAGACGCTCCAGCCG
>JACXGM010025322.1:0-15353 GCA_016801145.1 Umbra pygmaea | reverse complement strand
GCCTAGGTAGGAATGCTAACGGTAGGTGATGCCTAGGTAGGAATGCTAACGGTAGGTGATGCCTAGGTAGGAATGCTAACGGTAGGTGATGCCTAGGTAGGAATGCTAACGGTAGGTGATGCCTAGGTAGGAATGCTAACGGTAGGTGATGCCTAGGTAGGAATGCTAACGGTAGGTGATGCCTAGGTAGCCACACAATCTTCCCATGGGTGCTTCAACTTCCGCATGCCGGCTTACAGGCATGTCTCCAAACAAATATTTCTTAAACGCTGCACATTTTCATTGTTTTGGCTGTCAGCCTTTTTTCTAGCCAGAAGAAAATAGCGACATCAAAATCTACTGCAGGGGTTTATATTCCCAAATCCACAAATGAGCGATAAAAAAAGTCAATAGCTTGTGTCAATTTGTTTGAACTTAAATATTTTGTCAGCCATTGCATTTGAATATGTAATGCTGAGTTTCTTCTTGTGTCTCTCTGAATTTCAGCGACCACGTGACAGTTTAAATTGTCTGTGGCTGTTGGTCATTCACTGGTTTTTCTAAACAAATGCTCCCTGAAGTTGAGAATGAACCTCTCGATTTAATGACTGATTGGGTAAATGAATGACCTCATGGAGGATTTGTAGACCACAACTTCCCTGCCATAACTACCCTCACTTCCTCACCATGACAATACATCCTTTCCTAAACAGTCGACTGTATCCATGGTTACTTTGCTAAATGTGAAGTGTGATTAAACTGAATCTATTCAACATTATGACTTGTGCTGGGACTTTTCAAGAAGTTTCCCTACCTGTTTGATATGCGTTAGTATTAATATAATGCTAGTAATGGTGCTATTTTGTAGAATCTGAGCTGTAACAATATTGCTATTTTCTCTTTCCTACTGACCAGCTTACATAGGCTGTCAAAACAGTATTCCTTGATATTTAAAAAATTCATTCAACTATGTATATGGGATGTTTCCCTACACTATGTAGTTCTTTGTAACCAAAAAAGAACGGCCAAATATGCATAAATTATATTAAATACGGACCGGTGTGTGCACTTTAGAAGAACAACTAGTCATGGCTCATCTAAATTCCTGTTTAAACTGGTAAATATGCATGATTAAAATAATCTAAACTGCCTTCTTCGATTTTTTTAAAGTCATAAAATAAATGTTCTTACATCTTTTGGAAGCTGCTCACTGAACGCAAAAGTAGTTCTGTCTTCACTCCACGAAATTCAACACGGTGTTCCTTTAACATCCATAACATTCGTAGTCTTTCATGCTCGTTGTGTAATAACACATTATATAACATTGCATGTCTTGTATACGTTTTAATGTAGTTTCTGCTAATAGTCCCTCCAGAGTGTAATGGTGTAGGTAAACTCAAACATTTTCTCTTTCAGTGATACGGGGCAGAGGTGTCCAGTTGATAACGAAGTGCTGCGGGAAGATCAGCTGTTCCCTGATAACTTTGCGAAGCGGGAAATCCTCTCCCTGATGGTCCGCTGCCCCAACGATGGCTGCACTGATAAAATGGAGCTTCGCCGTCTAGAAGTAAGCGTCTCTACAGACAATAGAACATTTATCTCGATATAATCTATTTAATCCAGTGATGTAAGTTAGCATGCATTACCATATTATAGGCAATATACCACTGATATTCATATCCCAAAGACTAAGTCTTATTTAAGGGCATATTGGCCTGTGATCTCTCGCTCCTGTGACTGTCTCAGTTGTAACGTCTTATACACCTAAATGACAGAAGAACCCAATTTACTGCAGCTGTCAGAAGCGTCATGCACCTATTTTTTTAATGTGCACAACACACGGAAACAGGTGCCCACAAATACTGATATTAAAAGGAAAATCCACTTGGCTCAAAAATTTGAGGGGGCACGTGCCCCCTCAGTTTCAATGGGCATGACGCCTCTGGCAGCTGTGCATTTATTTGGATGTGTGACTGTGTATATTTCTCCATCGCCAACTTACGACCGGGAAAGACGCACGTCACCTGACAGCGAGGGGACTTGAGCCAGCTTTCTCAGATCACGGATAGCATTATCGTATCATATTCGCATCATGTTCCTCATTTATGTAAACGCGTTTTGTCCTCAACATTCTCTACAATCACTTCAGCTAGTCTGCTGGTGCTGACCCAGCAGAAGGGCTCTTAATTCGGGGGAGCTATAATTTTTCATCTATACTGCACTGTACTGAATATGTCGACACTGTATGCTGGATATCTAATTGACTTGCTCTTCTTTATATACTGCAGAGCTAGTCTGTTCCATGGTATTATATAGTATCTGTTGTTGGTACATGCTGTCTGTGTTTACCTGTCCTTACTTTGGCTGCAGCAAGGGTTAAGTGCGTATTATACGGTTTTCAATCCACTTGCCACTGTGGGTGGTAGTTCCACCCTGGTTGCATAGCGAGAACAATTAATTTGACATTGTTAAATAACATTTCTGTATTATTTTTTTTTTTACCTTTGATGATAGTTTGTACAGACAAACAATGTAGTTTGTTCCCCAGTATTAAGCCACAGTAGGTTAGATGAAAATGTAGAAAATATCATGGACAAAACATGTATAGTTATAGATATGAGGAATTTGATGCAAATATGATACGATTATTATGTAATTTTCTATGATCAAAAAAGTTAACTATAGTTCGAAATGCTAAACGTTCATTGGATAATTCTGCTGTCAGTAAAAACACACTTGGAGTAGGGCTGTGCAATTAATCAGATTTTGATCGTGATTTCGATTTCAGCTCCTAACGATCACAAAAACAGTGTAATCGAGAAAAAACGATTATTTTGTACATTGCATTTTCTAAGAACTCTTTTTTTTGTCTTGTGTTCGAATGACACGCACTTGTCCCTCCCGAAAATGAAAGTGAAACTAACTCAGTCGTCTATTAAAGACGCATTTTACAGTGATAACTCCATATCCATCGTGCGCGCAGGCACAAAAAAATAACACATGCCGTTGCATACTTTTAGCCTAAGATGTGTGCCCCATTAGCACAGTTGAGAACGACCGCTCTAGAATGTTGTTGCATAATTTGGACAAGCGTTATAATTTGCCATCTCGCCACAACTTTACCATAGTTGCTCTGCGTGCTTTATATGAGAAATGCTGTGCAGAAATAGCTTTGTCTATTTGAGTCTTGTTTGGGATATTTTATGTGTACTGACTGAAGAGCCAAGCTTCGTGTTACTTCTATTCAGTAGTTTGTTGGAACTGCTGTTTGTGATTCTACAGCAGACTTATTAAGCACAGTGATCGTGCGCACATGTAAAACCTGCAGGCAAAATAGAAAATAAGATACGTTTAGAAATGTTAATTTATTTAATATAATAAATATAAATAAATTATTTGTAATTTAAAGAAATTGCAGTCTAATCAAATCTAAACATTCTAACAAACTATGTGTGCTGGTCACTCTCAACAAAGTAAAAAATATGCACCCGCTCCTGACGTCAGAATATTTTCACTGTTTTTTTAAATCAACATGCAAATTTCCAAAATCAATGAGTAATCAATTTAAATAATCGTGATTTCAATATTGACTAAAATAATCGTGATTATGATTTTTTCCATAATCAAGCAGCCCTAACTTGGAGGTGTTTGTTGTGTCTGAGTTTATGATTGGATTCTGTTTTACCAGAGAAGCTCAAACGAGCACGCACAAATGTTAAGAGTGGTTGTTCTCAGTTAGACGAACAACCTAAAGTTAGCTGACTAAAAGTAGTAGTAGGACATCCAATATTACACTGATTAGCACAATTTGTCAATCATCATCTCAAAATCATTTGTCAGACATGTCTTCACAAAATGTCCTTTTAGTAATTTCCTTATATTAATAATTAATTTGATGTATTGACGCAATATAGAAGATGCTAGTGTGTTTTCGTTTATATATTTCAATTGGAGAAAGTGGCTGGTAAAAAAATTATAATAAAAATAATAGTAGTGGCTGGTAAAATTTGGGCAAAAAAGTTAATTTCCACACCTTGATTGTGAGTCATTGATTGAAGTGATTTAAAGAGCTCATATTATGATTATTTTTAGGTTCATCATTGTATTTAAAGGTTGTACCATAATAGGTTTACATGGTTAAATTTTCAAAAAAATGTTTGTACTGCACTTTGCTGCAGCTTGTCTATTCACCCTGTGTGTTGAACTCTCGGTTTCAAGCGAACTCTCGGGCTAGCTAGAAAGCTAGCTGTTTAAAGTTAGCTCACAAGGCTACATTTGACTGCAACCTTAACAACAGCTGATATAAACACTACAGCATTATTACAAATTTTGAAATACACAATCCATCACCATATTTTTTAAAAGAAGCTGTCAAGCGTAGCTTCCGTTACAAGCTGTCATCACGGAAGTAAAGAGCTGTTTGGAGCAGTTTGTGAACAGTGTTTTCTGTTGGAGATAGGAAACCCCCTTTGAGGTGGACTTTGTTCTTTCACTTTTTAAACCTATTACATGCACAAAAAACATATATAAAACAATTAAAGAAATGAAAAAAAAAAGCATAATATAAGCACTTTAAGAAATCTACTATCGCTCCCTGCTAGAGTCACGTAATGAAGTGTGAGTTTACCACGGAGCCATGCCCGCTGTGCCAGGATGCTGTGTGGAAGAGCCGGCTAGTGGAGCACCAGAACCAGCTCTGTCGCCGCAGGCCTGCATCCTGTGAGGACTGCGCACAGTCCTTTGTTTACGAGGACACCAAGGTAAGCAACCCCAGCTCGTTCGCAAATCAAAGCAATCTGCTTTACCGTGTTCTCTAGCCAAGTCGTTCAGGAGAATGTGTGAAGGAGGACACGTCCTCATCTTTGACTCTCCCGAACCATCCCGGTTTCGCTGCGACAAGGTACTGCCTTGATCAGGAGACGTTAAGGGATGCGACATTTGATTAAAATAACTGTTCATTCTCCATTTGAGGCCCTTTTTTTAATGTTTTACTTCATAATATTGGATCCACTGTCATTGATGAAGCCTCTTTAAACTTACTTTTTTCTCTTTCAGCTCCATGAATCGCTGTGTCCCTTTGCCAACGTGGTGTGTCAGTACTGTGGCATGGAGCTCATCCGGGACCAGGTGGGCACCAGGTGCTGATGTTTTAATTCAGCCGTTTTTCAAATCTATCCAATGATTTCAGTGTAGAAGAATTTACTGCAACATGTTACTCGCCGGCCAGTTCTGGTAATATTCACATCCGCTTTCGGCCGAAACAAGTGTGCTTAACTCAATAAGTCATGTTCTGATTGGTTGTAGACTGCAAAATGTTGCTTGTTGGCAATGGACCACAATGTTAGCCCTCGGTGGAAGGCTTTCTTTTGTCTGTGGTTCTCAATTTTAATTAATGGTGTTCTTCAAAACTACCTGGTAGTTAATTGGTGTAACAGATTGGAAGGCTGGATGGAAAACCAGCTGGACCCTAGGTCCTGAGCCTGGAGTTGAGAGCCGCTGCTCTATGTAACAAGCCTCAAGACTGATGTAGAATATAACCAAGTGGGGTGATATAATTACTGTGATATAATTACTGTGATATAATGGGTGGGCCTTGTTTTTGTTCCAGTTGGAGTCCCACTATGACACTGAATGTCCAAAGGCTCCGATCGCTTGTACCTTCAGCTCATTTGGATGTCGGGAAATGGTAGGTCACTGAGCTGTTCTACCCAATCCTGTCCTGAATCCTTTAATTCAAAGGTTCTATAACTAGCTTGCCTATTCTGAAAACATTAGGCCATAAGCCAGAGGCTGTGTAGTTTGAATTTACACAAAAACATGCGTCACAAATCCCCTTGTCCTTCGGCCCTTCTCGAGGCCACTGGGTTGTTTGACGTCTTCGTGTCGTTTCAGATGCAGCGCACCGACCTGGCCCAGCACATGCAGGAGTTCACCCAGATGCACATGCGCTACATGGCAGAGTACCTGCGTGGCCATGGCCTCACCAGGTGCACACAGCCTCCTTCACAGCCTCTGGCGCTCTCCGCTGACGACAGGGGGGCGGCCGTTGCGGAGCCCAGGGTGTGCAGGGGAGCTAGCGGCGGTGTCCCCTGCCAGTGTTGCAACGAACTGCAGACCATGCGTGAGACCACGCAACAGCTAGAGGGCCGCCTGGTTCTGCAGGACCACCAGCTGCGCGAGCTCACCATCCAGGTGCAACACATGTTTATTCTCTGCAGCTGTTTACTGCCGTGCACCTGAGGAGGCCAGTTTGGACGAAAGCATCTAAAGAAAAGTTGCCTTTGTTTTTTTTGTCTTGTCGCAATCCCGGCAGGTGGGGCTGATGGCGGAGCTGCGCCGGAAAGTCACATCGCTGGAGGAGAACCTGAAGGAGCTGGAAGCCAAGCAGTGCCAGGGGGTGTATGTGTGGCCCCTGGAGGGCTTCTCAGGCTTGCTTCGCAGCCAGGCCGCCGGCCAGCCTGTGGTGGTTCACAGCCCGGGCTTCTACACAGGCCGACCAGGCTACAAGCTCTGCCTGCGTCTCCACCTCCAGACGCCCTCAGCGCAGCGCTGCTCCAACTACATCTCACTGTTCGTACACACCATGCAGGGCGAGTTTGATGGGCAGCTGTCGTGGCCGTTCCAGGGCACCATCCGGCTGGCGGTGCTGGACCCTGGGCCCGAGGGGCAACACCATGTGGAGGTGATGGAAACTAAGCCTGACCTGCAAGCCTTCCAAAGACCCACCATCCAGAGGAACCCCAAGGGTTTCGGCTACGTCACCTTCATGCACCTGAGCCAGCTGCAGCAGCGGGGGTTCGTGCGCGACGACACGCTGCTGGTGCGCTGTGAGGTGACTCCGCGCTTCGACGGTGCCCTTAGGCGAGAGGGGGCCGCCATGCAGCCTAGAGGGCCAGAGGCCTCGCTGTGAGCAACTGGAGAAGTCCGGAGACTTTGTCAGTACTAGAGGTGTCCGAGAGACTGTTTCCTGAGCTCTTGTATCACACAGGATTATTGCGTTCTGCCATGACCAACCCCATCAGAAAGTGTCCTTCGTTGTTGTGTTCAAAACGCTTTTCTTTTGATATACGGTGTGAGGGACCAGACGCTGGTGTACTTTAATTCCAATCACAGAGACGTGTCTTAGTGCTCAGATTCATGTCTTTGTTTTCCTGCAAGTGCTAAAGTATGTATGAGTGTTGAAGTCAAGCTCAAAATTGTGTTAATATCAGTCTTGTGTGATGCCAACATAACGTTACCGGAACTGTGCCCTGTAATGCCAACATAACGCTGTTATGAACATGACTTTGAGCTTGACATGAGTTACAACACATCAATGGATATATTTTGAAGAGCAGAAAGAGAATAAAAATGGATGCAGGACTGAAATACTCAGTGAAATCTATCCATATTGTAATTTTGCACTGGTTTCTAAATACACAAATGGGCTGTGCCTGCATGTAAAAGACAAATAACCAGAGGTTACCTTCCATGCAAGCTACCTGCATTGTCACTCTGGCTCATCCTGGAGAGAGAGTTTTTAGATAGTTGGCGTTACACTGGGCTTCTGGATGGAGTACCATGTAAGAAAGATCTATTATTTTAACTTTAGGCTTATTGCACTGCTGTTATGGTTGGGGAAACAGTGGCATTATTAAAACCTCTTGAAAGTACACTTGCTTTGAGTTAGGACACCGATGATTTGGTAACACTTTTCTTCCTGTGTGCCAGGTATATAAGGCATTTATAACAGCACCTTTTATAAAGCTATGACATTATGCATTTATTCAGCATCTAAAAAATCATCTAGTGAAACTACAAATGTGTTTTAGTAGATGTATCTAGGAGTGTGAGCTTCTGGTGCCCAGTGAGGTTTGCTGGAAGCATTGTAATGTACTGTAACATGTTTGAAGGGTTTACCAAACTGTCCTTGTCTATTATATCATTAAGATATTCAGAGACCGTGGCAGTTGAGCTGTCATTTAGTGATGTGGACGTACAAGAATGTTGAGGAACACAGAACCAACTAGCCTGTTATACTGGAACATAAAGTTAACACACAGTATCAACATACTCTTTTTACAGAATACGAGCCAATGGCACTGAAGATGTTGGAGCCTAGGAAAAATAGGCTTTGTTTTGTGTATTTCCCTGCAGGAAAAAGTTACTCTCGTGGCAGTGTTTGGTGCTTGTGTCAACCAGCAGCCTGGTTCTTTTTGTGAACACTGACTTTTACCCAGTCCATTCAACCCATGAATGGAATTCAACAAATCTGTAGTTTTCTGTTTGGAATCAGACCCTTGTCTTTAGTCGTCTTGCGAGTAATGGCTGTCTGGCAGTGCAGTAAAGATGATAAATTATTTTTCTTTGCCTGTGGTGTTATTTTGTTGATTTACAAAATGGAGGACTGTTGACTGTTCCACTTCAAAGCTACAAATGTCAATCGTACATGAACAAGCCTTTGAACAGGGCAACTTCCTCCGCTATTGTACCGTGGACATATTTTCCTTCACCACAAGCGATAACATACCCAATATTTTCAATTTCACTGGACTTTGGATTTGTTTCTCACTGAATAGATGTTATTCAGATATGTATGCCTAATATGTTTCCTAAAATCAGTTCAAAAAGCAATTCTAATTATATTTTCTGTCTGTATAGTTCATACTTCATTGTCATGTTTGAAATGTTAGGCTTCGTGGCAGGACCTACAGGTGCCTTTCTCGGAGGACAAATGAATGTCTTACATGGATCATGAGATTAATGGTCTGAAATGCACTACATTTCATGACCCATTTGTTTTTTTCACGCTGTGTACTTGATCATGAGCTTTTTACTTTGCAGTGGTTACAAGCATGTAAACACGTATATGTTGAGCGCTATTTCCAACACTGATAGTTTATTCAAAATGATTAACAGCTGAAATGATCCGAGGACAAACAATTTCACCTTCTGTATATCCAAAATGGGATATTCAGTTTAACAGCTCTGTGATTGAAACCTTTGGACTGAGTAAACCTTTTGCTCAACGGCTAGGCTATGTACTGGGCAATATCACTACTGGGTCTGTTTGAAAGGTCTAAGTGCAAACAAATGCACTATGCTTACATGTCACTGTCCATTAAACCTAATGTTTTGTGTTCAGCAGATTTCCTTCATTTCTCATTTAATCGAAAAGGTTTTGGTTCGATGCATGCTATCATTGTTTAAGGGTGCTGAAACTCAGTTATTTTTCAAATTCTTTTCAGTACTCTTAAAATAAAGAAAGCAAAGGTGTTTGCTTAAAATATCACTGCTAATTGAACATTCTTCGACATTAGGACAATCCTTCGGCCCAGATACCGCTGACATTTTGACGTGCAACCAATCAGATTAGTCTGTCGTTATATCGTTACATGCAGAGCCGGCTCTGGTTACATGAAACAAAGTGGGGGAGGGTCTATGTTTCTATTTGAGTTTATATTACGATGCATTGCGCTGTACCTTGCGTGGGATAATAGGGGAGCAGCTGGTACCGCCTCCAATGTGCTAGAGCCTTTAATGTGTAAAGGGGGGGGTGGTTTCTCAGGCCCAATGCCGCTTTTCCGCGCGTCCCATGTGTCAAGGGCTTGAGAGGCGGAATTGCAAAATCTACACTGAAAGATGCAAGCCACTAATCCAGACAATATATTTTATACTTCGGACATTTGTTATGCTCGCATAAGATGGGTGGTTGGAAATTTGACAATATTGTTATTGTTAGTTGGTATAATGTCTTAAAAAACAGACACACAAGGTGCCTCAATATTTTAAACTGTATATTCATATACAATTGACTTTTGTGCCAATACCTATCAAGGGCACTGTTTTATATATTTTCTTATTAACAACAAATGGAATATGTATAACGTCATATTCACAAAATCGGTGGTTACAAAATATAATGACGTAATATAGAGACAGGTTCATACAATTGATATCAATTTATAATTTAAACTATGTGTTCTTGGCTTTTATCTTCTTAGAGTCCTTCATATTATACATATATTGTTCTAGGTGCTTCTAAAAATAAAAAAGTTAGGTTTGTTACAGGCAAACTTGCATTTGTGAAGGTAATACAGGCTTCAATATTGCAGAGACCATTTGTTAATCCAAAGTAGAAATGTGATACATTAATAGAAAATTCTTTAAAAATCTTTCTCCAAATTGGAGAAATCAGTCCACAATATTTTAGAATAAGCGCATTACTAAAAGATGACAAATTATTTCATCATGTTTTACAAGAAGAGCGATCAGGACTTCTAGAAATGTTTTAATTTGCTTTTTGAAGGATAACAGTTATGAATGAGCTTATAAGAAACTTCAAATATTTTGTCTGTTAATAAGTTTTTCTTATATAAGATCCATGTTTTTTCCCAACATCATCATAGATGTTATTCCACCTTAATATAACAGCAGGTGTTAAGACCACGTCCAAAATAGCCTTATCTTCTGATTACTCGATCTGCTACTAATCAATGAACACCCTTTGTCATTTTATATATCCTTCATTTCAAAAGCTGGTAATACAAAATATTTACCTTTGTTCCCTCTTTTTAATAACGTTACAACACCATTGGATGTTACACTGAAAATAATTTCAGAAAAGGAAAACAGTAGTACATTGTAATTTGTAAGTTGATTTATTAACAAAATGTTGTCAACCCATCTTTAAAAAAATAATATTTTGTTTTTGTATCAAATGTCTTTGATGTTCCAAATAAGTTAATTGTGGGGCAAAAAAATAATGTTTTTTTTCAACTCCAGAGATGTAAATTCAATGGAGGGCTTGCACTTCCCAATTTTCTATACTATTACTGGGCGGCCAACTTTCAGAAAATTTTACTCTGGTTACATGCCCCAAACACGCCGTGGTGCCATTTAGAAGGTAGGTCTTGCCTCCATCTCTCTCTGCTTTAGTCTGCTCTGCTCTCCCAGTATCTCCTCATTACACTGGTAATCCTGTAGTATTAACTACTCTCAAAATCTGGTACCAGTTCCGTAGCCACTTTAAATTTTCTTCTGCATCTATCATGGGCCCCATTGATAAAAACCATACATTTCCCCCATAGGTTGATGACAATGACTTCTGTTTTTTGAAAGGGAAAGGTATTAAAACCTTCTTTGATTTATAAGAAAATTTAGTCTTATCTAGTTTTCCCAATATGTCTGTTAAATACAACTTGCCTTCATCTCACTTTTTCCGCTATATACAGTTGAGGCATTTTGTTCCCAATCAATTCGAAGGCTTTCCTTGCATACCCCCAACCCAGCCCTGGGATGTATTGCTGACTATCTCACCCCTACAGAAATCTTAGATTTCCCGGGTCTATTGCTGGATTATGTCATGCGACGACCAGTCCATGAAAATAACTAAATCGGCTTGGGAGCAGGAGATGGGGATGGTATTTTCTAAGGAGTTCTGGGAAGAGGCATTTAAAAGAACAAGTCCTACCTCTTCATGTGCCCGTCTGGATCTCATTCAATTTAAGGTTATACACAGAGTACATTACTCAAAGTCCAGACTATCCTAAATTTAGCCAGCAGTGATGGATGTGTGTGACAGGTGTCACTCCTCTCCCTGTGACCTATACCATGTTTTTTACTTGTCCAAAACTGAATAGCTTCTGGAGTTCAGTATTTCATACTTTGTCTGAAGCCCTCAAATTTCACCTGACTACATGCCCATTAATTGCTCTGTTTGGAATCCCAGGTAACTCAATCAAATTAAGTGATAAAGACTCTGAAATTATTGCTTTCACAACATTATTAGCTAGATGCAGGATTTTACTATTGTGGAAATCCTGTCAGCCCCCCTTAGCTTCCCAGTGACTAACGGATGTCCTATTTTTTTGCAATTGGAGAAAATTAAGTACTCCTTGAAGGGATCTCACTCTAAATTCTCTGACAAATGGAAGTCATTTATCTTATTTTTTATCATTTTGCAGAGGCTTCCCAAAGATTTTCCTTAAACCAAGTTAGTATTAGTATTAATCTTACCATTGTAAATTAGATATACATGTTTGTCCGTGTGATGTGTTTTTGTCTGGATGTTTTGTGTGGGGTTTGGGGGTAGGGGAATCGGGTGGAGTGGATATAGAGGAGGGAAGGGGGAGGGTATGTGGAAGAAAATTTTGTTATGTACCTTTTTTGTCATCATTGCTGTACATGTGATAAATAAATATATATTTAAAAAAAATTTAGAGCTTTGTTGGGACTTTGTTAACATCCCAATTACAGTGGAGCAGAACGTTCAAGCCACCCAGAATATTTAAAATGCTATTTAAGAATAGAATTCCAAATCAAACTTAATTTTTTTAAGGTACTGCTTAATCCATTTATTTTAAATGTATCTTTTAAAGAGGATAAATCAACACATTTTAGGCTGCCATTCTTTCTATTGGACATAATAACAGATTTCTTTATGATATGAGACTAATAATTTCATCAATTTTTTTACATATTGAATTAGGGAAATCTAAAGCCATGGCTGGGTAAATACTTCTAGATAAACCATCTGCTTTAGTTAATAACATTCTTCCAAAGATAGAGCGGTCCCTTTTGTAACAAAGAGTTCAATTTTTTTCTACAATTTGGTAACAAGTTGATTGATTGAAGTTGCACTGAGCTCTTGAAAATTTAGCTTTTTAATAACAATTTTGAAATATTTGACTTTATATTGTAAATGTGAAGGTCTGAGTTTAAACCTACAGTTAGAAGTTCACATTTTTGCACATTTAAGCACAGACCAGAAGCACTTAAAGTTGTTTACAGTTTTGAGCACTAGGAATTTGATCCTAATCTTTAAGAAAATTACATTATCATTGACTAGCTGACTAATAGTAAAAATCCTTCTGTATCTTCAAATGTAATACCCTTTAAAATTGAATTGAGCTGCATTGCTAAGAGAAATAATTATGGGGCAATTGGGAACCTTTGACGTAGACCTCTATCAATATTAAAACCTTGGGTTGTGCCATATTTAATTGAAAAGTTGCTATTCATATAGTTTTAATTGCAACTGTGAAATTTGGGCCAAAGCCAAAGATTTCAATAGCTTTGAACAAAATGTGGTGCTCTAGTGTATCAAAAGCTTTGTAAAATTCAAAAAACATTTGCCATCTGCCTTGATATAATCAGAATAATCAATTATGTCTAATACTAGTCTTATATTGTGATAGAAATACTGTATCTTCCCCTCATGACGCCGGATTGTGTTTCATCAATTATATAATTTTTTATTCTACTTGCAAGTAATGAAGCCGTTATCTTAGTCATTATTTAGTAGACAAATAGGGCACCAATTATAATAATCTCAGAAGATAATCCATCATTGCCAGGCAATTTATTGTTTTTGAGAGCTTTAATACTGTTTAAAATATAAATTAATTCCAGTGGAGCGTCACATGAAGTTCTGTCACTTCACGTCTATATTTGTTTCCTCTAAAATTCATAAAAACAAGAAATAATGTTTAAAACCGTTATGATAAATTTGAGTCATATAGCTTTTCATAGAAAAACCTTACAATGATTGGACAGTATCCTCATGTCTCGAGTAATATTGTTACTTATAATAAGTTTATCCAGGCAGTTAATGTCACAACATCCAGGAATGGATGGAGCTTTCATGGCATGGGACTGATGGTGTGATGGACTAGTGTTTGTTATATGTATTATTTTATACTGTGTGTTGTTTGGGTTCTGTAGGGTGTTTGGTTTTAGTTTGTGATGTGTTAAGGTTTAGTGCACTGACCTCTGAACACGAGGAATTACTTGTAGTCGGAGGGTTTCTAGTTCAATTCCCAACTGTGCCAAATGTTTTGTATCCTTGGGCAAGGTTAAATAATAGTAAAATAAAACAAAAAATAAAATGGTGTCATGGGAAAATACTGACACTGACACGCTGTCAACCAGCTGGTGGGTTATGGAGCTGTCAACCAGCTGGTGGGTTATAAAGCTCTCAACCAGCTGGTGGGTTATGGAGCTGTCAACCAGCTGGTGGGTTATGGAGCTGTCAACCAGCTGGTGGGTTATGGAGCTGTCAACCAGCTAGTGGGTTATGGAGCTATCAACCAGCTGGTGGGTTATGGAGCTGTCAACCAGCTGGTGGGTTATAAAGCTCTCAACCAGCTGGTGGGTTATGGAGCTGTCAACCAGCTGGTGGGTTATAAAGCTCTCAACCAGCTGTTGGGTTATGGAGTGGTTAACCAGCTGGTGCGGTATGGAGCGGTCAACCAGCTGGTGGGGTATGAAGCTGTCAACCAGTTGGTGGGTATGTAGCTGTTAACCAGCTGGTGCGGTATAGAGCTGTAAACAAGCTGGTGTGGTATGGAACGATCAACCAGCTGGTGGGGTATGGAGCTGGCAAAACCGCTGGTGGGGTATGGAACAGTCAACCTGCTGGTATGGAATGGAGCTTTCCAACAGTTTGGGGGGTATAGAGCTGTCATCCAGCTGGAGGGGTATGGAGTGGTCAAACAACTGATGGGGTTTGGAGCAGTCATCCTGATGGTGGGATATGGAGTGGTCAACCAGCTGGTGGGTTATAAAGCTGTCAACCAGTTGGTGGGGTATGTAGCTGTCAACCAGCAGGCGGAGTATGTAGCTGTCAACCAGCAGGCGGAGTATGTAGCTGTCAACCAGCAGGCGGAGTATGTAGCTGTCAACCAGCAGGCGGAGTATGTAGCTGTCAACCAGCAGGCGGAGTATGTAGCTGTCAACCAGCAGGCGGAGTATGTAACTGTCAGCCAGCTGGTGGAGTATGGTGCCGTCAAACAGCTGGTGGAGTATGGTGCCGTCAAACAGCTTGTGGGGTATGGAGCGTCAACCAGCAGGCGGAGTATGTAGCTGTCAGCCAGCTGGTGGAGTATGTAGCTGTCAGCCAGCTGGTGGAGTATGTAGCTGTCAACCAGCAGGCGGAGTATGTAGCTGTCAGCCAGCTGGTGGAGTATGTAGCTGTCAACCAGCTCTGTAGCTTTTGGAGCTTTCAATGAGCTGACTGGGTATGGTCACATTTGCATTAGAGGCAGGAAGACAAACAGCCACATACCCATTCCTTCGATATCCTACTTTGTTTACGTGTGTCTTACACAGCTGGTGTGGTATAAAGCAGTCAATCAGCTGTTGGGGTATCAAGCAGTCAACCAGTTGGTGGGGTATAGACCTGTCAACCAGCTGGTGGGTTATGGAGCTGTCAACCAGCTGGTGGGTTATGGAGCTGTCAACCAGCTGGTGGGTTATAAAGCTCTCAACCAGCTGGTGGGTTATGGAGCTGTCAACCAGCTGGTGGGTTATGGAGCTGTCAACCAGCTGGTGGGTTATGGAGCTGTCAACCAGCTGGTGGGTTATGGAGCTGTCAACCAGCTAGTGGGTTATGG
>JACXGM010025320.1:0-15353 GCA_016801145.1 Umbra pygmaea | reverse complement strand
ACGCAGTTCTAACATCATCATAAAGTTTGCTGATGACACAACCATCCTAGGTCTCATCTCTGACAACGATGAAACGACTTACAGAGAGGAGGTAAATGCCTTGGCTACCTGGTGCCAGAGCAACAACCTCTCTCTCAACGTCAGCAAGACTAAGGAGATGATAGTGGACTTTAGGAAACGGCAGAGGGAGGGTCTTGCCTCCATACACATCGATGGAGCTGAAGTCGAGAGAGTTCCAGAGTTCAAGTTCCTCGGTGTGTTCATCAGTGACGACCTCACATGGTCCTGTCAGACAAGCTCGGCAACAAAAACTGCCCAAAAGCGCCTATACTTCCTGAGGAGACTCAAGAAGTTTGGCATGTCTGCCAGGATTTTAATAAACTTCTACAGGTGCACCATTGAAAGCATCCTTTCAGGTTGCATTACAGCATGGTACGGCAGCTGCTCCGCTGCTGATCGTAAAGCCCTTCAGAGGGTGGTGAAGTCAGCGGAGCTGTCTCCCCTCCATGCAAGGCATCTACCACAAGCAATGACTGAGGAAAACACAGAACATTCTAAGAGACCACAGCCATCCAGGCCATGATCTTTTCTATTTGCTGCCATCTGGTAGACGTTACCAGAGCATCAAGGCAAGGACTACCAGATAAAAAAACTGTTTCTTTCCACAGGCCATTCGGCTGCTCAACATGGAACATTGATCACAATCACAAAACAAATCATTACTTGAGCCCTGACATTCTCTGGTCACTTTATCCACTCTACATCTGATGTAGCAGAATTCAAATGCACCTTTAAAAGTAATTTTCCATGCCATATTTATAATATTGATTACTTCTGCTGCGTTACACTCTCCGGACCACTGCTCAGTACATAGTGTATTGCTGTTATTATTATTATTATCATTTTAAAAATTCTTTATATTTTATATAACCTTTTTAAGCCCTCTGTGTAGATGTGTCGAGCCTTGTCAAAAGAATTTCTCTGCATAGGATGATGTGATGTTATCTGATGTATATGACAAATAAACAACTTTGACTTTGACTAATGGTCTTGAGTGGAGACAAGTGACCAGCATCCTCATTGACAACTGTGCAGTCATGAGAGGAAAAAAGACATCTTTGTACGTTTAACAGGAAACAAAGAAAAGTAATATTTCTCTTTAGAATTTTTTTTTCTCTTCTCTTCAGCCACAAACACTTGACATGAACTTAATAATTTTTTAAAGATTTAACTTCACTTTAATTTACTAAACTAATATGTATTTGCATAACCATTGTTTTGATAACATGTCCAGCAATTATTAACACATTTCACCAGGTCTGCATTCTTTCTTTTACTGGAAGAATATTAATCTTCAACCTTAACACTTCAGACACCCACCCCTCCAGGCTCAGGATTTTTTTTCCACTTTAACCCCTGTTACATGACACCAGTAGTTCGTTTTTTCTGATCTAAAAGTAAATGAGATTAAATATTATGAGATTTGGAGGTGAGCTGATTTGCAGTGGTTGAATCTGCAAATGAACAATAACACAATGGCATGACAGTTATTAACTTTACTTTAAAAAGCTCAATCACCCCAATAACGCAGCTAAATCCAGAAGACATGGATACTTTGTGTGGTGTGCTTGCTCCATTTTTGTTAGGTAGTACAGGCATTTAAAACCCCCAATGATTGCCTCATGCACCAAAATTATACATACAGGTCCTTCTCAAGAAATTAGCATATTGTGATGAAGTTAATTATTTTCCATAATGTAATGATAAAAATTAAACTTTCATATATTTTAGATTTATTGCACACCAACTGAAATATTTCAGGTCATTTATTGTTTTAATACTGATGATTTTCGCATACAGCTCATGAAAACAATTTCAAAAAATTAGCATATCATGAAAAGGGTCTCTAAACAAGCTATTAACCTAATCATCTGAATCAACTGATTAACTCTAAACACCTGCAAAAGATTCCTGAGGCTTTTAAAAACTCCCAGCCTGTTTCATTACTCAAAACTGCAATCATGGGTAAGACTGCCGACCTGACTGCTGTCCAGAAGGCCATCATTGACACCCTCAAGCAAGAGGGTAAGACACAGAAATAAATTTCTGAACAAATAGGCTGTTCCCAGAGTGCTGTATCACGGCACCTCAGTGGGAAGTCTGTGGAAAGGAAAAAGTGTGGCAAAAAACGCTGCACAACGACAAGAGGTGACTGGACCCAGAGGAAGATTTTGGAGAAGGACCGATTCCAGACCTTGGATGACCTTCGGAAGCAGTGGACTGAGTCTGGAGTACAAACATCCAGAGCCACCGTGCACAGGCGTGTGCAGGAAATGGGCTAGAGGTGCCGCATTCCCCAGGTCAAGCCACTTTTGAACCAGAAACAGCGGCAGAAGCGCTTGCCCTGGGCTACAGAGAAGCAGCACAACAAAACAACAACAAATGTTGCATGTCATTCCGAAATCAAGGTGCCAGAGTCTGGAGGAAGACTGGTGAGAAGGAAATGCCAAAATGCCTGAAGTCCAGTGTCAAGTTCCCACAGTCAGTGATGGTCTGGGGTGCCATGTCAGCTGCTGGTGTTGGTCCACTGTGTTTTATCAAGGGCAGGGTCAATGCAGCTAGCTATCAGGAGATTTTGGAGCATTTCATGCTTCCATCTGCTGAAAAGCTTAATGGAGATGAAGATTTCATTTTTCAGCACAATATGCATAATGTCATCAGTATTAAAACAATAAATGACCTGAAATATTTCAGTTGTCCAATGAATCTAAAATGTATGAAAGTTTAATTTTTATCATTACATTATGGAAAATAATTAACTTTATTACAATATGCTAATTTCTTGAGAAGGACCTGTATATACAGTTCTCTGACTAGCCTTGAATGGACTCCATGCATGTCTACAGTTTTAACTAAACCACATTAGCAGGAAATTTTGTTTGATATCTGTGCATAACACTACTTGCTTTGGAGACATCGATTCGTGCTTGATGACATAACTGTAACCAAGTGGTGTCTCATTTCATAGGGGTATGTTTTCATGAAATTGGATTCACCCTTAGACTGTTCCTCAAAGCTTTCATCAACTGTCCAACTGATGTCATGCTCATCATCACTAAACCGTGGTCCTAGAAAGCAACCATCCTGAAGGTTATACCTCCAACAGCAGATACTATGTAGGCTCATTAAACTTACCAACTAGCTAATTATAAGAATAAAGTGTGTCCAATACACTGAGAGTGATGATGGGATTGATACCAGGTGTGGATGTGAGTCAAGACATGATTGGAATCTGATATGTAATTGAATGTCCTGTTGTCTATTACCTTTCCTGGCCTGGAGTTGTTCCACCCCACCTCTGGCACGTAGTGAATTTGGCCATCAGCTTGGCAGGAGTGATAGTATCCTGCCACCCCGGACGTTGTGCAACACCTCACTCCTGGGACTATTCGTGGCCATGCAAGCCATCCTGTGGCATCTGGAGCAACCCATGGAACATGTGGGCCATTCCACCCGACTAGTCCCAGCCCCATATACCCTCCCTCCCCCCGGTTTTGGCTGGATCTGCTGTGTCCACGGTGGTGACGGCAGGGCTCATAGTAGCAGGCTGGAGATTTGCAGCTCTGCCAGTGGCAGAATTGTTAGTGGCGGCTATAGTGGTTTGATTGGCAGAACTTGTGTGTTGATATATGATGGTCAGGTTTCCCCAGGCACTCCCCAAAGCTGCCATCTGGGCAGAAGGGGTGATGATCGCAGTGGAAGTTTGACCAGACTGGAGATAGACAGACAATTCTACCCCTTCCCTGTTTCGAGGAGGAGTAGCAAAAATGGGCATGAGTTCTTTGAGAACAGCTCATAACTGTACCTCTATGGTCCTCTCATCTCCCAACTGTCTGGAGCACCTGGCCAGGTAGCAGGAGGATTAGCTTGGGGAACCTGAAGTCGGATGGTTGACGTAGTTGTCCATCCGGCGAAAGGAGCAACATACAGTACTGCTAGAGTCATTGAATTTTATCAGGAGAGATGGGTAGGTTTTCTAACAGTACCAGGCTTGATGTCATAGCTGGGGGCTTTGTTTAGATGAGACACAGCCAGCTGATTTATTGCTGTGCAATGGTGGAGAAAGGTGCAGAAGGATTTTTTAGGATTCCCTCAATTCTGGAAAAGAGTCTCAATTGGCATTGTTGGTATCTAGATGCTTCCTTGGTAATTTGTCCTTTATTCTTTCAAGGTTTGTGAGTTGGAAGCAAATGCGTAGTTATCATTTTAATCACTAAAAACAAGAAACGCAGAAGGCAGCAATACGGACATGTACTAACAATGAATTAAATCTATATTCTTCTTCTTCCTTCTTGGCAGATTGCAACTGTCTGATAAGTGCATATACTGCCACCTACTGTACTGGAGTGTGAGACTGGTCATGGCCCACCTATATCATACTCTGATTGCTAAACCTGTCTCTCTAAGAAATTGCATTCTGTAGGTCTATTTCCTAAAGCATGGAGTACACATTTAGAATGCAGGTAAGCTTGGTTAGTGTGACGGTCAGCTTTATGGCCACCGCCTTATAGGGGAAACAGAGTACTTAGTCTAGAGAGGCTTGAGTGGGACAGAATGTAGGTTCCCCACACCCAATACCTATAGCCTCAGTGTTCAAATAAATGAACAGGTTGTCCACTGTTTTGCAGCCTACATTAATGCTAGCTTTTTAAGCAACGAAAAACAGGTTGTAGAGTAACCGGTGACCACCTGAAGTGTATGCAATGTGTGTGTGCATTAAGGGTTAGATAAGCCTGACACTGCCCTGCTTTACGTGAACTTAGCTACACAGGTGAGGCGCCCCTACTCCCAGATAAGTAATACACACATATAAGGTAAAGAAACCTGAAATGAAATGTATAGCCCAACTTAAAAAGTTTAATACTTTCATTCATACACAGCATAAATCTTATGAACCTAACATGCCCTCACTGTCAGTGAAACTGTTATAATACCTGGTACATAGCTTCAACAGCAGTTGATCTTAAGTGAAACATTTTTCCGTTTGTGAGTAGATAATAAACCAAGACATTCACAACAAAGAAACTCTTGTAGCAGTTGAGCTTAAAGGAAGACCCCTTTCTTTACTGGATGCATATCCTTAACAGAAATAAACATGTTTACATCAATCACTTAAACATTATTTGAAGTCAAAGGAAAACATCACATTAACACCAATCACTTAAGTATATCAATTGAAGTTAAACAAATTATCACATTAAATGTAAATCACTTGAATATCAATTGAAGTTAAACAAAATATCACATTAAATGTCAATCACTTAAACACTAGTTACATTTTAAGAACTTTTCTGGGTGAGTTCCATCCAAATTAATGAGCTGCCCATTCTCCCTGTCCCAGTTCTCAAGCAGTGTGTGGGTGTGTGTGTATAAGCACCCACTCATTGCTATCCAGTTGAGTTCAGGTCAGTAGGCGCTAACAAAGTGTGTGCGTGGAAATGCACGGGATGCACCTCAACAGCAGTCCAATGTCACTTCAGTACAATTGGGTATTTACAAACATGGGTGTATGACGAAGTGTAGTGCAAAAAATTACCCTTAACCCACTGGGACCGCACTAGGAGGGTGTTGGATGGCTGGCATGGCAAACTCCTCACCGGCCGTCTTCTTGAAATGGCGTCTTCCTACTCAGTTCGCCCACAAAGCGGGAAAGGATTTCAATAGCGTTCCAACTCCACTCTTCTTAACCAGCTCAACGTTCAAAATTGGCTCCAACAATCACTCACTAAACTATATAAACTTGACGTGAGACCTCTGTTCGTTTACACGATATGAGCACCAGCCCTAGACCCACGCTCGAACACGTTTCCCCATCTTCTTCTGTGTAGCTAACCTGTCTGTGCCTTGCACCGTTGCCCAGTTAAGTGCTGAAGCTAGCACGCATGTGGTTTCGCCGAACTCGGTATTGTACAGTAGATACTAGCTGCCTTTTCAGAGTATAGCATTTTAAATGATCTAACACCACTATGCGTCCTTAACAGTCCATTACAGGTTAACTTAATGTACCATACATTGCCATGGTATTAGTGTCTCCAAATTAGATGAGAGACATCTGTACATCTATCTGAGAAATTTTTTTCTTGACCTCATCACTGACATTCATTATAATACAAATGAACGCCAAGAAGCCGATCCTGACCCCCACTAACAAATCTTTATAGATTTCATATTCATGTTTACACATCTTGGACAACACCAACTTTCGACCACCCTGACTTTCCTCCAACACCGACCCTGCGCAATCTCACACTCCCTAGGCCACCCACTCCCCGGACGGCTTCAGCATAAGTTACTTTTTTCAATACTTTTTTTAGTATACTGCTGAAACTTTGCTGCCTGTTTCGGAACCCTACATCCCTTGAAAACATATTGTGTGACTATAAATGGTTTTGTGGCAACATTGGGAAATGGATATAATGGACACTTGGAAAGGGTGTGTGTCTATGCATGCAAGCATGCGCACATGTGTAGGGTGCCATTTTTTACTTGGACAAACCAACACAGAACAGACCAGACACATACATAAGGGATCCAGGAACAGGGGAATGGAGACACAGGGAACAAGGAAAACAGGCTCAGGAGGGTGGGATCGTGACATAGGGAGGTTAAATACATTGAGAGTGATGATGGGATTGATACTAGGTGTGGATGTGAATGAAGACATGATTGGAGTATGATATGTAGGTGAAAGGTGTACGGTAATGTCCAGTTTGGCACCCACGCTCCATGGAGCTTTACATTAATAATGGATATTCAGAAATAGGACAATGAATGAATTGCTATTGAAAAGGTGGCTTTGTCATTGTATGAAAATATTTCATTATAAATCACAATTTCCACAATTGATAGACATTTGCAACATTGGTGTTACACTTGTTGAACATTATAGAACATATTTATTCAAATTATTAATCAGATTATCACTACTACATCTTTGAATCATAATTTATATGCCTTGAGTGTACAGCAAAAATAGCAATTTTGAACTTATTGTCCCAAACCTATGGAGGGATTTACTTTAATAAGTAGTTTACATTTGAAAACATTTAGCAGACACACGGACATTCACTGGAGGAAGTTAGAGTAAGGGGCCTTGCTAAAGTGCACCTCAACATTTGGTCTACTTGAGAATCAAACTGGCAAACTTACAATTACAAGTCTGACTCGTTTACCGCTGAGCCACCTGATGCCCCAACTGACCTAATAAAGTACTGACTGACTTCTCTGTAACATATCACAAAGGCAAAAGTATCCAATACATACATACATACATACCACACTCCTAAAGACCAACGTGAAGTACAAATGAAAACAGCAGACAGTTGTGGTAAGATACAGAGTTGTGGGTCAAGGGAATCTAAACTATGGAGGCTAGATAACCCAATATGTTTAAGGCAGTTGCTAGTTGTTGTTTTTTAATATGGCTGGGCTTAAATGGGCTCCCTGCATCAATACCTTATTTTCCCCTATTTCTACAGTTTACGAAGGTCCTTTCTTAGTCTTTTATCATTCAAGTATCCTGCACACCTGTGTCCAGTTTGGCCCAATAATATCCATGTCAATGTTGATGGACAGCCTTGCCAACCCATTCTTCCTAGCCCTCACAGCCATGCTCTGTGGCCTACTCAGATGACAGAGTGATTGCAGGTGAATGATTGAAGAGAGAGACTGAGGGAGAAAACTGTTGACGTTTCCACTAGAAATCAATTTCAACTGACATTTGTCCCTGTCCTGGAATTACATGTCTTCTACCAATGCTACAATAAACACATCACTTATAAACGCACCATGGACTGTTCCAAAAATAGAGGTTTTTTTCTGAGGTGTCGTAGCTGTTTTATGTGTATACATCACGGGACTCATTTATCCTCTGTGTTTAGAAACAATTCTAAAATTGTACTTACAAACATACATAAAAAAAGTGTGATTTATCAAGCAATATTATGACCGTTTGTCACGTATCCCTTCGTGTGTAGATAGAACTGAGACAAGCGCGAAGGAGTGCCAATATTCCAATGATATTTATTCCAATAAACATAGACAAAACTAAAGACTGCCACGAGGGGCGAAACAGATAAAGCAATACTACAACTCTGAGACACATAACAGGAACACATGAAAATAAACCTTCAACTCAACCACCGTGATCAACACTGGAATGCAAAAAGGGAACATATACACAAGAGACATAACTGAACCAAAGAAAAGGAGTCGTAATCATGACACCGTTTCAAGCTCATCGGTAGGAAATCACCATTGATAAATACCATTTGTTCCCAGACTCAGTGCTCATGTGCAATCATGGCTATTTGCATTTTAACACACCCTTTAATTACTCCAATATGGTCAATATCATTCCAATAAAGGCAAAAAAAATATTATTTCTATTGAAAAAACATGGCTAGTAAAATTAGAACTAACATTAACATTAAGGGACTAGAAATCAATGGCTTAAAAACAAAGTTGTCACTGTATGCTGATGACTCATGTTTTCTTTTACAGCCACAAGTGGAGTCACTAAACAGCCTCATTGAGGATCTTGATATGTTCTCTGCCATTTCTGGATTAAAATCTAATTTTGAAAAGTGTATTATACTGCGTATTGGAGCACTGAAAGACTCAGCATTAACATTACCATGCAGTTTACCAATTAAATGGGCTGATGGGGATGTGAACATACTAGGTATACATATACCAAAAGAAATATCAAGTTGTATTGAAGACAATTTTTTGAGAAAGCTAGAAAAAATTTATAAGGATTTATAAATTATGAGCAAAACATTTTTAATTTTATTTGGAATGGCAAGCCAGACAAAATCAAAAGAGCCTATTTATATAATGAATATGAATACGGAGGGCAGAAATGATTGAACCTGAAAGCATTGGACCTTTCATTAAAGTCATTGGTCATACAGAAAACGTACTTAAATCCACAATGGTTTTCTATTAAACTAGTAAGAACGTTTCACCCAATATAAGGGACTTTTTCCATTTATTTAGATTACAATTACACACTAAATCAAAATCATTTTTTTTAAACAGGCTACAGAAAGTTGGTTGCAATTTTAATTAAATCCACCGGAAAATAGAGAGCAAATATTACAACATGTTTTGTGGTTAAACAAAATATGCTAATTGGAAAAAAAACTGTATTCTTTGATAAAATGTTTAAAAGAGGAATAATCTTTGTAAACAATATTATAAAGGAGATGGGGGAAGTGATGTCTTATAATCAGTTAATAAAGATATATGAAAATGCTTGTTCTATACAAATTTACAATCAGTTGCAGCAATACCACATACATGGAAGACTAAAGTGGAAGAGGGTAAAAGGAAAGAACTTGTTTGTCGACCAGGGATTAAAAATGATAAGTGGTTAAATAAAATAGTGATAAATAAAGAAATATATAATTTTTACTTAAGGACTAAGAAATTAACGTCTGTACCATACAAAATAATTGGGAAGAGATTTTTGACATACCGATTCCTTGGCATATGATTTACAAATTAATACGCAAGACAACACCAGATTCACAACTTAGGATGTTCCAATTCAAACTATTATACAAAACTTCTGTCAGTGGCATATGGAAAGGGGTGCAGCCACGAGCGGTTATCTCCTATTAAATGACACTCTGGTGGCAGAAAGTGCCTTTCAAACAGCTGCTTCGGGCCACTTTCAATCAATATTGCGCGTCATGGGTAGACCCATACCATTTGGGTACCACATCCAGAATGTTGTAGTCTGCATCACACTCAACTTGTGTGTTGATGCCGTGGTTCCTCTTCTTGTTCATATAAACATTCTCGTTGACGCTGGTAGCAATGATCTTTACACAAGTGCCATCCATTGCGTCTACTGCTCTTTGGAAGTCGGCTATTTGCATGAATTGTGTTGGATTATGTGGGGTGTTGTTGGAAAGTCAATGAAACATGTGACAATATGTTGAGCTGTAAGTGCAATAATTGTTTCCATGACAATTCGTCTTATTGATGGTTGTTATGGGCCAATTCATCAACATTACGTTGCTGTAAACGAATCATAATCCCCACCTTCAATTCATCTGATCATGACGTCCCTCACTCAGTCACGGACGAAGATGATGCCAGCTCTGTCCAAACAATACCATTTTTAATTAAATGCGCAACGTCAAACAATAAAAAACAAACAAATATTATTCCTCTCCTAAAAGACTTGCGCTCGGCTCTGTCTCAGCCTTCACAAGCCCATACTGGCAATTCCTAACAACTGGGGATTGGTCGACAATGGTTGTAGTGTTATCCACTTGCGTACAGTGAGATTTTCAAATGCCTGCTTGGTGCCGCCCCTCGAGTTAAGTAATTTTCATTACTCAATGCCAGACCCTTAATCCTTAGGATTTGGGTCTGGATTTTTCCAGGCTAGTAACAGAGCTGTGTGACATTGTAATCAAATATATGAATGAAAATAGGTTGAGTATAACTAATATTTACATATACAGATCAGTCTCAGGTTGAAACTTTTAGTTCTGAAAGCTATGTTGCACAACTTAATATGTTTATTTATGTTTAATGTATCCCTTAGTTTGAGGTTGTTATTGCATTTCAGAATATGTTTTCTTTAAAAACAATGTAATATGGCAGTTAATTGCACCTAAAAGGTACAATATGTCGTTTTCCAAAACAATAACAAAAGACATACTTTGCATTAAAAAAGCAAACATCACTATACCTATATTATATATATTTCTTAGTTGTGTACTTTCAAACCCAGAGAAATTTGTAATATAATTCGAAGACACGGGACATTTCATTCTGTCTTCCATCAATGGCGTCATATAACCTTTGACTGCTCTAGTTGCTCTACGTTCCAGGGAACCGCCAAACATAATGTGAATAACGTTATAATATTTTTAACAATACATTAATTTGTCAGTGAACATTTTTTTCTGCCGGAGATGCTAGATTGGAAGGTTGTCATTGACGACAATAACAAATTAAACGACGATAGCAAACTATTGTATATTATTGCTCTTCAATAAAACAAAAGTATTTCTTATCCGATAACTCAATCGATTGAATAAACGGTAGAATACTGGAATACTAAAATAATCGATAGCTGCAGACCTAATATGATTGGAATCATATTCAATGTACCATTTTCTGTCAAAACACCATCATAAATAAAACAAAAAATAAATTGTTTAATAAATGTTATTAGTACAGCTTTCACTGACAAAGGGTTTTTGCCAATATCCAAAAAAATGAATAATCGATCAAATTCAGTTAAAATCATTTGTGCTAAATTAGGGTTGGAACTCTCTGAAACTAGAAGACTACATAAGATCCTCACATCTACCCCAACCCATCATTTACATTAGAATGTATTAATCTAATGATGCATCATTGTGTAGCCACACTGTATCTGCTATTCATTGAACGAAAAAGTCAATTTGTTCACATAATCAAATAATAATTCACATTGCACACGCCCTTACACTGAGGAATGTTTTTCATGTAAAGACAAAGTGTTAGGTAAATGCAGACTAAATGTGTTATTAGAATTTATTTTATGAGGTAAAACAAGCAAATAAACAAAATTCACCTACAGTATTTAATGTGTATTATACAGTATTTCTGTTAACACAGTTTCTATTAAAATATGATTATTGTAATGCGTTGACTACAGGATTAAGTATGTCAGAATGTGAACACTTACAGTAAGTACATACAATAATAAAACCACATGCCTAATACATTTGATGGCATTTATTTTGATGGCATTTATTCTATTTAAATAATTATTGAAAAAATAGATACAGTAACAGTAAATTAAAGTAAGTGTTACAAAGGTTTCACTGACAAAATTATGTACACTGTAGCTAAATCATCAAATTTAACTGTATGTGTTTCCTCGGCGTACGCAAGTACTCATTTATCCAATGTTTTTATCTCAATTCAAACTGCATTGGTGATTGTCAGGGACGCAAATCTCTCAGGCACAGCAGACATAATGAACGGTCTGAGGTTCAGTGATAAGGCAACCTTGTTTCTCGATCCATCCCAGTTTGTTGTGCGTGCCCATTGGTGATGAAGGTATTTGGATAGAGTTTGAAAAGGAGAGCAGCATACCCAGTCTGGGCAGTCTCTGTCATTCCTTCCGATCAATGCTTCCTTTTCTGGAGACAAGAGCTGCAAACACATTCACATTAGTACAAGAGCAGGCTCATAAAGAATGACGGTGAATCACGGTGACCACAATTGAATCGGTTTAATGTGGAAGTAGGCCGCTAGATCTTTGCAATGGAATGGTACACGTAAAAATGTCTGCCGCTCTGACCATTCTGCTACATTGATTTCAATTTGCATTTCTAATCATTCCATTTCTATGAGTATAACCAAACTTCTGTTTTGGTGACGGTAGATCTGGTTGAACTGAAAGATGTGATTTCCTCAATCTTCCACAGAATGATGCTGGCTTGAGAATTGGTCCATTTTTGGGAGTTTTCGGGCAGGGCCACATGGTTGGAGTTTAATGGTGGGAGAATGCCATAAATAGGCTACATTGGTCAAACAGAGACCCCCCACTACTGATCCACAACTACTCATTTGTTTTCTTGTACTGTACTTAACCATACACAGGAGTCCTTTGAATAAATGACTTTTAATTTCTATTCAGACAAGTGAACAGATTAAGGCTTGTGTGAGGAATAGAAGATCCACTGCAGAAATTCAAACAAATTTATTTATAAAGCCCTTTTTACAACAGCAGTTGTCACAAAGTGACAGACACCCAGCCAGAGACCGCCAACACAAGTGATGCACAGTGGCTAGGAAAAACTCCCTAGTAGGTGCAACCTGGGAAGAAACCTAGAGAGAGGCCAGACTCAAGGGGGTGGCCAGTCCTCTTCTGGCTGTACCGTGTGGGGGATCTGAAGTTACACAGCCCATTGTAATAATGTCATTTTGTTTATCAGTTATTGTCCAACAATGAAGATATGATGGGTGGGCTGTGACCATAGTCTTTATGTAGCATCAATACAGTTCGGTGGTCTTGTGAAGGAAGAACGTAAAGCCGCCTGGAAATGAAAGCTGGCGTCACCAGGTGGAAACGTGATCAACCGCAGTGACATGGGATCTAGAAAAGCAGTGGGTTGGGCACAGGACGGGGACAGGAAGGAGTCATCAGGCCACATTCTGGCGGCTGTGTTAAGCACTAACTGAACTGGGTAGCCAGAAAAGAGAGCATTACAATAATCCAATCTTGAGGTAACAAAAGCATGGATTAACTTTTCCGCATCAATCTTTGACAGACAATTTCGAACATTTGCAATGTTCCTGAGATAGAAAAAAGATGCTCGAGATATTTTTACATGTTCGTCAAGAGAGAGATCTGGGTGCAAAGTAACACCAAGATCTTTAATTTTTTTTCTGATATGACTGTACAACCATCTATGTTTATTGCCACCTAAAATAAGCATTTCTGTTTTTTTCAGAGTTTAAAAGTAATTTTCTGTCATCCAACTCTTTATATCCAAAACACAGGCTTTCAGGGTGTGCAGTTTTAGGGATTCTTCCTTTTTCACTGGAATGTACAGCTGTGTGTCATCAACATAGCTGTGAAAGTTGACATTGTGTTTCCGGATGACATCACCAAGAGGCAACATGTATAGCGAGAACAGTAGCGGTCCCAAAACAGAACCTTGTGGAACACTAAAGCATACCTTTGATTGTTTGGAGGACAGACCATCCACAGATACAAACGGATATCTTTCTGATAGATAGGATCGGAACCATGCCAGAACATGTCCACGTAGCCCGATATAGGTTTCCAATCTGTCTAGAAGAATGTTGTGGTCAATGGTATCGAAAGCAGCAAACACTCAGGTCCAGAAGTATAAGAACAGAGGCACAGCTCTGGTTGGATGAAACTTGAAGGTTGTTTATCACCTTTACAAGTGCAGTCTCAGTACTACGATGGGGTCTAAACTCAGACTGGAGCTTTTCGTAAGTGTTATTAGTCTAGGAATGCACTAAGTTGCTGGGCGACCACTTTTTCTAATATTTTTGAGAGAAATGGTAGTTTCGAAATAGGCTGGTAGTTCTTTAGTCTTTCTGGGTTAAGGTTAGGCTTTTTTTAAAGTGGCTTCACTACAGCCAATTATAGGGAGTTTGGTACACACCCAGATACTACAGAGCAATTTATTATTTTTACAATATGAGAGCCAAGCACAGGGAGTAACTCTTTTAGAAATTTAATTGGAATAGGGTCCAGTTGACAGCTGGAAGGCTTTGAGGCCTTTACTATTTTAGGGAAAGACTCAAGTGATACAGGATCCTAAGCCAACATCCTGACTGTTCTGTACAATCTCAGGACGTGAGTTTAGGGGATATATGCTTCTTAAGGGAGGATTCTGTGATTTGTTTTCTAGTGGTAATGATCTTTTAAACAAAAAGAGCTCATGAATTCATTACTGCCAAAATGTAGTCCTATTTCATTTGTGGAATTTTGCTTTTTAGTTAACTTTGCAACTGTATCAAAAATACATTTTGGGTTATTTTTGTTCTCCTCAATTATTGCTATAAAAGCTTTTGGGAGAGGGTCATTCAAGTTCTCCATATGCATGTTAAAATCATCACAAATTATAATATTATCTGCCATCACTACTAGGCCAGATAAAAATTCAGGGAATTTATTAAGAAACACTGTATTGTCAAGCTTCGGATGAGGAACAGGCCGAAAGCACCAGTAGATTCAACAATATCAATTTATTCATACATTTAAATAATCCCGCAGGAGATCTCAGAAAAAGTCATAACAAACTGATACATGAGATATATACACTAAATAAACCAAATGGAACCGAGAACTAGAAAATCAAAGGAAGAATCTAGTGATGGGCAAATTGAAACAGGAGCTCCGATGCTCCGATGTAATTTTCAAAGCACAGTGATTCGGAACAATGAGCCGAAGCTTGTATCAAAGTCACACAACACCACGTGATTGGTGACGTTCGAAGCTTCGGACGTCACAACATTCTGACTGACAGGTGTTGAAAAGCTTTGGTTCAGTTCGAAAGAATTGATGCATTACCACGGAACTCGATCAATAAATCGTTAATTAAATCCCTTTACTTTAACAGCTGCCAGTTAAGATTTAAGAAAATGAGAAATTCGCGAATACAGTTTAGATAGGGCTAGCAGTTTGAAAGAGAAGCAAATATTAGAAGCAAATCCTTTGAACACCCCGCTATACCTACTGTATCAGTATTAATGTCAACATATAAATATATACTATATGGATCTTAATTGGA
>JACXGM010025319.1:0-15354 GCA_016801145.1 Umbra pygmaea | reverse complement strand
CCTTGAGGTTGATGTATATCAGTGCAAATAATTCATTATGAATAATTTGAGTAAATGTGTACACTAGATGTATACCTATTTTTCACATTTTCGGACACCACAATGACTTCCTCGTGTGGTAATATTTTTCCTTCTAATTATGTATTGCAATAATGAAGAACTGTTGCATTTGTGTAGATGAGAGGAGCAAAGTGTATGCACGTTGTGCACACGCTACATTATGGTTAAGCATACGCCCTTAAAATAGCATATGAATAACACGCCACTGACTTTAAACCAGGTTTTTCCTGGTCAGTGGCGGAATTGTTTTCGGGTACTGCAAGATAGCACCAGGGAACGTTTGCGCCGGAACACGCCTCTTCTTTTTGCTGAACCGCCCAACGAACGCAAGTTCATTCCCTAATTTACCGACGCGTGTCTGTGGAGGGAAAAGTACCATATGCGTCGGGTGTAAGATAGGAATGATACATGCGTTTGTGTAAAAAGTCAATTGTGCTGGGTGTAAGATAGGGCCCTGTGTCTGTGTGGTGATGTTATTGTACTGTATGTGTAGTGTGCCAGCTGTATTTAGTAGCTAGCTGACTGTGTAAATTACTGTATCTTACTATATATAGACTACTCTTTCTAGATAAAGAAAAATGGATGGGATCACATTGCTTTTCAGCCGCTTTCGGGCTGTAGTGTCGGTTAATTCAGCACATAGATCCCTTTCGTAATCTTCCGACCTAAAATGCCGACTGCTGACCCTAACTTTTTATAGCCTATTGTAAAGAGTGAAAGATTACTCCTTCTTTTTGGGCTTGCTTATAATTTTTGCAACCAGGTACAGAACACCAAATGGGCATGATGAATAGAAATTAGACTACAATTTCAAAAACAAATATGTATAACTTTCTAGCGTCAAGCTCTACTGTTGAATTGCCCATGTTCTGTTACGGTGTGTTCAAACGGGGAATTCTGGGAGTTGTGGTAACTCAAGTTTTGACGGATACAGAAGCACCCCAGTGGATGCGAAAGGAACTGAAATATACTATCGGCTTTTCTCTGATATATTGAACAACAACAGATGTGTATATGACATAAATCATCTATGGTAACGTTTGTAAATGGTATACTATGAAACTGATTTACTGTGGAACACTCCTTCAACTTTAATGCCTCTGCTAGCGTGATCTGCAGGATTTTCTGATGTTTTAACATATCTCCACTGTACTGGTTTGGTAGCCTCTCGTATGAACGTAATCCTGTTTGCTACAAAGGTTTTGAAATGAGCTGTCTCGTTATTGATGTACCTGAGAACCGTCGTACTGTCTGTCCAGAAAAACACTGCTGAAATGGGATTTGCATTTCTTCACGCAGCATCTTGTCCACTTTCACTGCAACAACGGCAGCAGTTAACTCAAGTCTGGGAATAGTGATCTGTTTAAGTGGGGCCACTCTAGACTTTCCCATGACAAAGGCGCAATGAATTTGGCTTTGCTTGTTCTCCAACACAATGTACGACGCTGTGCCATAGCCGTTCTCACTTGCATCAGAAAAAGGATGCAGCCGTGCTCCTACTGTGTGTCCAAATCCCATTGGTTTAACACATCTCTTTATGATGAATTCTGTGAGTTGTGTGAGATCTTCTAACCACTTATACCATTGATCAGCTTGGGAACCATTGAGTTCTTCATCCCACCCTTGTTTTACTTTGCACAAATCCCTCAAAATAAGCTTGGCAGGAAGTATGAATGGCTCTAGGAAGCCAAGAGGGTCATAAATGGAGTTTACGACTGAAAGGATACTTCTTCTAGTAATTGGAGTGTTCTGCAACTTGACACTGCATACAAATGTATCATCTTCTGTGCACCACTGTATGCCAAGGGCCCGTTCAGTGGGTAGAGATTCATTAATGAGATTGAAATCTTTTAGATTGCTGGCTCGTTGCCCTGCAGGAATAGATGACAAAACATTCCTGCTGTTGCTTACCCATTTTGTAAGGGTAAAACATCCTTCCATACACAAATTCTGAAGGTTCTTTGTCAAGGCAATGGCTTCTTCTTCGGTAAACACAGATTTTAAACAGTCGTCTACATAGAAGTTGTGCAGAACTGTTTCAACAGCTTCTGGAGCTGCAGTGTCTTTTCGATCTTTAGCTGTTTTCAGTAAAGCAAAAGAAGCAACACTTGGCGATGAGGTTGCACAGAATAGGCGTACTGCCATTCGGTACTCATTTATCGATGCACTTATGTTGCCATCCGGCCACCACAAGAACCGCAATAGATCAGCATCTGTTTCAGGAACTCTCACCTGGTAGAACATTGATTCAATGTCTGCCATCACCGCAATTGGATCTTCACGAAACCTCACCAAGACACCAATGAGCGTATTAGTGAGGTCAGGACCTTGTAGTAACTGACCATTGAGCGTCACACCCTGAAACGAAGCTGTGCAGTCAAATACAACACAAATTTTCTTTTTCTTTGGGTGGTACACCCCGTGGTGTGGGACGTACCAGACCCTCTCATCGTCTCGGTTAAGCTGTTCTGGGGGAACTTCCACAGCGTAACCTTTATCAATCATGCTCCCCATGAAGGCCTTGTAGTCTTCTAGGAACACCTCATTGTTGCTCAACTTTCTCTTTAGATTAACAGCTCTCTGTTCTGCCACACAACGGTTGTTTGGCATCTTAACTGCTTCATTTCTCAGCGGAAGCCCTATGCAGTAATGTCCATCTACAAACTTGGTCATTCTTTGCACTGACAGCATAAACTGCTTGTCTTCCCGGGACATTTCTTCCTTGTCCTCATACTGACACTCCGGAAAGTCTGTGTTGTATTGCTGGACCAATAGCTGTTCTATTTCCACCACTGAGACTTGGTTGACACTGTAATGGGTTGTCATATCTGTGGCATTACTGCTTTCATTTTTTACAGGTCCACACACCATCCAGCCCAGGACAGTCTTCACAGCGTATGGCCCTTCACCCTGACTATTTATTACTTGCCACGGTTCCATTGCCTTCGAGTTGTTTGCTCCTATTAGAAGACCCACATCAGCGTGAATATGCGGTAAGCTTACTTCACTAAGATAGGGCCATTTTTGCAGATGTTTTTGACTTTGAATGTTTTCTCTCTGAATAGGGATTTTGCTGTGTGTGAAGACCTTTGGTAACTGAATGTACTTTGTGTCCTCCAGGCCACACACTTCTAAGTCTGAGAGCATGTAACTGCTAATCAGCTTCTGTTCAATAATGTTCTCCTGGCCCATAGTGCTCAATGAGATCTGAGTTGACTTTCCTTTTACATTTAGTTTATTTCTGAGCTCATCCGTACAGAATGTAGCTGTACTTCCAGGATCAATAAAGGCATAAGTCTCTATCCACCTTCCACCCTTACGGGATCTCACTTTCACTGGCAGAATAGCTAATAGACACTCAGTCTCTCCGGCCCCAGTGTAGCCAACTGTTTCTTGTGCTACAGACTTTTGAGTACCTGAGACCTCATGAAGAGTGCTTTCATCATTCTTTGATATATGCATATTGGCTTCTTTCACAAAATGTAGAATGTCTGGGTGTCTTTGTGAGCACTGTTTGCACACCATTCTTTTGTTACAGTTCTTGCTTAGATGGCCTTGTGTTAAACACCCAAAACATAGTCCCTTAACCTTTACAAACTCAACATCTCCTCCTTGTATGCTAACTCTTTAAACTTGAAGCAGGTTTCCAATGGATTATTCTTTTGACAGAAAAGACGAGGTGTTTCAAAGGCACTGGCTGGATTGAATGTGCCAGGCTGCCTTGCTGTTGTATCTTGCTTTTCTTCTCCACTGCCACATTGGTTGCAAAGCTGCTCCCCTTCACTTCACTTTTGAGAAGTTTTCCAACTTCCCTGCCTTTACCCTCAGTTGGTGTATGGCCATCTCTGAGGTCTCCAAAGAGTGAATCCATAGATATTCTTGCTTGGCGATCAATGAAGATAACAAGGTCAGCGAATCTTGCTCTGTGTCCTCTTCTTTCTTTAATGTCGAATGCTGCATTGCGTCATCTTTCCCTCATTTTGTATGGTAATTTGGATACCACTATTCTCATGTTGGTAGGATTATCCATCTCCTCCATATATTCCACATCTTCCATTGTGTTACGACAACCCATCAAAAATAAAGCATATGCGCTCAATGCCTTTGTGTCTTCAGATTTTATCTGTGGCCACTTTAAAGCTTTGTCAATATATGCGCTAGCTATTGTTAACTCATCTCCATAGTGCTTCTTAAGCAGCCTTTTTGCTTCTGTGAATCCTATGTTTGGTGACATATGTTCACAACTACGCACAAGTTCCTGTGGTTCTCCTGCGGTGTATTGTTGCAAGTAGTACAACTTGTCTGAATCATTATCAGTTCTCTGTTCAATGACTTGTTCGAAAGCTCTGATAAAGGATCTGTAGATAAGTGAATCACCCTTATACACTGCTATTTCTTTAACTAGCAGCTGAGCCTGTTTCTGTTAAATCATCAGCATCTCTGTGATCATATTTTGCCTTTGCATTACTTGAAGAATGTCTTCACTGCTTCTTTCACACAGCTGCTTGACATTGCTGTCTGTGTGCTATGGCCTTAAAACTTGTGGCTCTACAAATTGTGGTTTCTTGGGTGAAATCTGAAATAGAGGCATATTAGTGGGCGGATAATGCTGATCCTCTTTCTTCTCCCAGACTTCACCTGCCAAATGTGAGCGGACATAACTGTTCATGCCATCTTCTGATTTGTCATACTCTTTCAATACTCTTACTTGTGCTCTCTTTTCTGCAATAGCTGCCTCCAAAGCAAGTCTTTCCAGCATGGCCTTAATATGTGCCTCTTCCATTTCAAGCTTCTGTTTCTCCTGTAAAGCTGCAGCACGTTCCAATAATCCAGCTAACTTTGCTTCTTTATTAACGCAAACGGATGATCTGTCAGACATGACAGATGAACATCCAACAATGAAACCCTCTTTTCTTGCTGTTTTGAATTTATTAACTGACACTTGGGATGCACTATCTTCAGGGCTCACACCATCAACACCATTGAGAACACTGTTAACTTCTTCCTCTATTGCTCTATTATCTATAATGTTTGTTTTGCTGTCACTCAAAGACACTATCCACTTTTTAGTTTCTTCTGTGAACAGTCTAATAGACAACATTTTAGGTTTAAACCAATTGTGTAGATCTACAGCCTTTTCATCCTCAGGCAGAATATTTTCTACTTGTTTATTGAGTTCTTCAAACTCCATAACAAGAGTGGGAAACTCTTTGTGCATACATTTTGCACATTGTTAACATTCTTCCAACTTTCAACTTAAGACCTTTTACCAGTTATCCGAGTTAGCACTCCCCTCCTGGTTCTAATAAGCCTATGCAGCTTATCCTCCAATGCTACCTCAGTTAGTTTGCTCATTCTTTTAGATTGATGTTATGCGTAAATTGCATGCAAATGATTTTAAGGTATTTTCACTTTAATCATCCTAAAAGTGCATACAACTTCCGAAACACGGAGAGACTTCATTGGCTTTATTGCTAAAGGACAGTTGTCGAATTTCACACATAGGATACCACTAACTAACTAGCATCTTTCAGTTTCATCTATCGTTATTCACTTCAAAACGTCTGGTAAGTAATTTCAGTTATTTCATTCAAAAAGTTATCAGTCTTCCTTTATCAGTTCCGAAGTTTTCTTTCTGTCTTTACTTTCATAACAAAACGTTGCGTTGAGAACTTCATCCTTCATCGAGATGCAACAGTTGCGTTGGCTGTTCGTTCATTCTTGTTAATACTTTGTAGCAGTTTTTCTACAATGTAACGGCATTCCTCTGGATGTCTAAATATGCCATTAATGAGCTGTAGGCACAGTAACTTCAGCTTTACGCGAATGACAATCAATGTAAATCGTTTTCCAACTTTTAATGACCAAAAATAAAGTTTATATTACATGTTATAATACGGTAGAAAAACTATATGCTTATGAGCCTAAAGCAGCTCTCATTCTAAACATTTAACTGACAAAAAAAGACGTCATTCATATTCTATCATTGTGGCTCTTACAGTTACTGTTAACCTCCATGTCAATCTGGCCCTTTTTCAATCTGGCCCTCATACCATCATGGTAAAATAATCATCCCCAGCTTTCAATAGTCTCATTTATCCCCTCCCCCCTACTAGGCCATTGCTACAAATTAGAAAATGCTTTCAGTCAACTTGCCTAGTTAAAGAAATAAAAACATTTGATCTCTTACAATTTAACCTGTTAAGGCTCAGTATCCTGCCAGCGGGGTATTTTCCAATAAAAAATATGGACTAGAATCACAGTACACAAGTCAAAGTAGTTAGTAAGTAGTTACAAAGCTAAAAATCCCAGGAATCTAGCTAATGACTCTGTTTTACAATTGCTATGACAAAAATAAATATTAAACCTAATATTGGGAGCTATGTGCCTTGTACACATGCACCTCAAATAAAATCGGAGATGGATTAAAATCACTGCTCATAACTGCAATTTTTAAGTATATATATACACATTTCCCATATGTATTTAAAACTTAGGGTAAAAACGTTATGAGTGATGATGTGAGCTGTTTTCTAAACAAAGCTGTTTATGTCACCACATGGAAAATACACAGTCGATTATAAACACGGTTTACAAGTTCAATTTATAGGTAATCAAAACATATCCCATATCTTTACAAAGCTTAAGATTTTAGCATTCTAGTGACTATCTCGGTTTTACTATACCCTATTAAATTAAAAACATTATGAGTGATAACTTGAGCTACAGTGCCCTGCGAAAGTATTCGGCCCCCTTGAACATTTCAACCTTTTGCCACATTTCAGGCTGAATGATTCAATGTTGACCTAAATGCAGTGGCGGCTGGTGAAAAATATCTTAGGTGGGGCTGTGCCATATTCAGTTATAATCAGTAACCCCCACAATACAATTTAACACAAACTGCAGAATACTAGTGCTCTGTGAAAAAGTCAGTAATTATTTAATGCCAATATTAAAATCTTTAGGCATACTAACACAAAAACATGAGCAATATATTGCAAAACATTCCATTTGTATTTGAAATTGATTTAAATTTACTTATTTATGTACACCACTGCCTCCTTGTGGACTTGTGTAGCTGTATTGTTGAGCACAAAACAGTGCAGTCTGTAGTAAATAATGCAAGAGGCCCACCATCAGAACAGAGTGGACATCGGACTATATGGTCATTAGACACGCTTGAAAACAAGATGGTTCATATCAAGGGGCTGTCAATGAATAAAATAAATATACATACAAAAACATCAAATAATTTAAATATACTGAATATTTCTAGTAAATATTATATGGTATGAAGGCTGTATAATATAGAAATTGATATCAAGTGGCTGAAAAGCTCTGACTGGAAGCATACAGTGCTTTATGATCAAGGCAAATGTTACTAATAGTTAAAGTGCTCCAGAACTGCAACAACTAAATGCACTGCAAAATTAAATGCACTGCAACAACTAAATGCACTGCAACAATGAAATGCACTGCAACAATGAAATGCACTGCAACAATGCAATGCACTACAACAACTAAATGCTCTGCAACAACTAAATGCTCTGCAACAACTAAATGCACTGCAACAATTAAATGCACTGCAACAATTAAATGCACTGCAACAATTAAATGCTCTGCAACAACTAAATGCACTGCAAAAACTAAATGCTCTGCAACAATTAAATGCTCTGCAACAACTAAATGCTTTGCAACAACTAAATGCTCTGCAACAACTAAATGCTCTGCAACAACTAAATGCTCTGCAACAACTAAATGCACTGCAACAACTAAACAATCAATTAGTTGATTAAATGGAAATTATCTGCAACAATTTTGAGTGATTTTTCAAGCCAATTATTTCACAACACATGTACAGTAAATAGCAAACATAATATTAAGATCATTTCTAATTATAAAATAACTATATACAACGTGTGTGTGTGTCTTATTTGTACAGGAATTTTGCCGTTCTCTCCTTCTGAGTGGCAAACCTTTCAATTACCCTATTATTAAAGTCAGGAATGTCCCTGATAAGTTTCTTTCCCATGGAGAGCGCTCATTGCCAGAGCATTCAGCCGATCCTGTGTCATGGTGTTTCTCAGGAAGGTCTTGATCCTCTTTAAAGTAGAGAAGCACCGCAATGTAGCATAACACAAGCACCAGTTGGCACTGGGTGGAAATGTCAGTCATTTCCTCGGCTTGAATGGCGATAAAATCTGCGCTCTTTACATCTTCCAGAATGTAATCCTTCAGCACTGACAGCATGCAGTCTAACAACTCGTTTTGAATCGTCCTTGACGTACCTTTAAAAACGGTGGTTGTTTTTAAGGTGCTCCTCCAGCACACTGTCGAGGGAGGCAACGAAGTCCACCAGTCCTCTGAAAATGCCCGGGTTGTTCGAGGTGTCATTGTTTTCTCACAGCAACCCTGTGTCCCTCGTCCAGCTGCGTAGCAATGTTCACTCATCCCAATATAGCTAGCTTAACTGAATTATCCATGTGCACCCTAGTGTTCTCGTGTTTTGTTACTTTCTCAGACAGGTGCTTCATATCCCTCACTCCGGTAATGATCCATGCTGTATCTGTCCCCGTTGTTTTAAAAAGCAAGCACGGAAAGCTAAATAAGGCATTAGCATGCCCGCATCAAGCTAGCCAGGCCTTTCTAGTGTACCAGTTATGAGAGAAGCCTCGCACATACTGCTTCCCTTTATCGCTAGCCTGCTGTCTGATTGAGATGTCTGGTTGATCTGGGCCCAGCTCTTTAACAAGGAGTTTATCCTCCAAAGCCTTCCTTTCAAACAGATATTGGAGTTAAGATTGTATTGAGTTAGGGTTGGGTCTTGTGTGAGTAATGTTGATTGCCATTGTCATACAGTAAAAAGGGCGCCAGGAGACTTGTCCTGACTTAAGTAGTGGGCACGCTTTGGGCACTAAAATAATCGTAAAAAAAACATAATTTTATGTCATACATTCATATTAAATTATTAATTGGCTTAACTGCTACAAAGACTCTACCCCTTTCGGGCGATTTCTCCAGTGCCCAGAGCTGATGAGACGTACAGACAGGTGGAGGGGACATGTAGAAAAAGCATAGCCTATATGTTGCACTAATGAATTTCTATCATATTTTTCACATATTAATGGGTGCATTTAATATTTCAAACACACAAATATTGACAATTTGTATACATTATTACATTATTCTTATTTATTGTTTGTAGCTTATACACTGTGGTCTGTGCTGTCTGGCTCATGGTGGGGCGGCGCCCTAGCGCCCTCTATTGGCCAGCCGCCACTGTCTAAATGACTAATGATGATAAATAGAATCCACCTGTGTGAAATCAAGTCTCCGTATAAATGCACCTGCTCTGTGATAGTCTCAGAGGTCTATTAAAAGCACAGAGAGCATCATGAAGAACAAGGAACACACCAGGCAGGTCCGAGATATTGTTGTGGAGAAGTTCAAAGCCGGATTTGGATACAGAAAGATTTCCCAAGCTTTAAACATCCCAAGGAGCACTGTGCAAGCGATAAAATTGAAATGGAAGGAGTATCAGACCCCTGCAAATCTACCAAGACCCGGCCGTCCCTCTAAACTTTCAGCTCATACAAGGAGAAGACTGATCAGAGATGCAGCCAAGAGGCCCATGATCACTCTGGATGAACGGCAGAGATCTACAGCTGAGGTGGGCGAGTCTGTCCATAGGACAACAATCAGTCGTATACTGTACAAATCTGGCCTTTATGGAAGAATGGCAAGCAGAAAGCCATTTCTGAAAGATATCCATAAAAACTGTTGTTTAAAGTTTGCCACAAGCCACCTGGGAGACATACCAAAGATGTGGAAGAAGGTGCTCTGGTCAGATGAAACCAAAATCTAACTTTTTGGCAACGATGCAAAATGTTATGTTTGGCGTAAAAGCAGCACAGCTCATCACCCTGAACACACCATCCCCACTGTCAAACATGGTGGTGGCAGCATTATTGTTTGGGCCCGCTTTTCTTCAGCAGGGACAGGGAAGATGGCTAAAATTGATGGGAAGATAGCTGGAGCCAAATACAGGACCATTCTGGAAGATACCCTGATGGAGTCTGCAAAAGACCTAAGACTGGGACAGAGATTTGTCTTCCAACAAGACAATGATCCAAAACATAAAGCAAAATCTACAATAGAATGGTTCACAAATAAACATATCCAGGTGTTAGAATGGCCAAGTCAAAGTCCAGACCTGAATCCAATCGAGAATCTGTGGAAAGAACTGAAAACTGCTGTTCACAAACACTCTCCATCCAACCTCACTGAGCTCAACGTGTTTTGCAAGGAGCAATGGGCAAACATTTCAGTCTCTCGATGTGCAAAACCGATAGAGACATACCCCAAGCGACTTACAGCTGTAATCGCAGCAAAAGGTGGCGCTACAAAGTATTAACTTAGTATTTTGCACGCCCAATCATTTTTTATTTGTTAAAAAAGTTTGAAATATCCAATAAATTTCGTTCCACTTCATGATTGTGTCCCACTTGTTGTTCATTCTTCACAAAAAATGACACCTTCATATCTTTATGTTTGAAGCCTGAAATGTGGCAAAAGGTTGAAAAGTTTAAGGTGGCCGAATACTTTCGCAAGGCACTGTATGTGTCTTGTGAACAAAGCAATTTTGCTAGCAGAGTGCCAATTCAGTTCTGACTAAGAGTGGGTCTGGCAAGGTTAATTCACAGCCCATTTCCAAAGGGGCGTCACCAACAGACGTCGCTCAAATGCCTCTCGGCGCAATTGGATATATCAGACTTTTGCAGATTCGAGACGGCAAGACCGCAACAACAGCTTTTTTTAGATATGAAGGCTTTGAGTGTTGGGGCCCTATCTTACACCCAGCGCAATTGACTTTTTACACAAACGCATGTATCATTCCTATCTTCCATCCGACGCATATGGGACTTTTCCCTCCACAGACGCGCGTCAGAAATTAGGGAATGAACTTGCGTTCGTTGGGCAGTACAGCGAAAAGAAGAGGCGTGTTCCGGCGCAAACGTTCTCTGGTGCTATCTTGCAGTTCCCGAAAACAATTCCGCCACCGACCAGGAAAAACCTGGTTAAAAGTCATTGGCGTGTTATTCATATGCTGTTTTAAGGGCGCATGCTTAACCATAATGTAGCGTGTGCACAACGCGCATACACTTTGCTCCTCTCATCTACACAAATGCAGCAGTTCTTTATTATTGCAATACGTAATTAGAAGGAAAATTATTACCACACGAGGGAAGTCAAGGTGGTGTCCGAAAATTTGAAAAACATAGGTATACATCTAGTGTACACATTTACTTAAATTATTCAGAATGAATTATTTGCACTGATATACATCAACCTCAAGGGAACCCATTCAATCAACATACAAGTCATTTTCAATAGTAAAATCCCCCATGTCTGCGAATTACTCAGGACTCATTTATGGCAACTTTGCCATGAGGAATCCCCCCTTGGATGGGTGGCTGTGAAGGGGACAATGGCTATCCGTTAAAGACATGGTTAATGATGACACATTTTATGATGCCAGTAAGTGCGCGAAATGCTGTTTAATTGAAAACACACACAAACACGCAGTGTAGCCTAACTGAACGAACATTTGGCACACTGAAAATGCGCATCAGGTGTTTGGGTAGAACAGGTACACTACTCAAGTTGCAGCATTCTTTGTGGTTTGTTGTGTTTTACGCAACATTTCCATGAATAATGGATGTGTTGATGACATTAATTAGGAAATATTAGAGGACTTCAGGAGACGTGATGTTGAAATGCATGTGCCGTTGCAACTTATCCCAAATGCCCAGGAATACAGAACGGGAGAGGAAAGCTTATTTGACAGAAGAATAATCTCGGTCTAATGTTAGACTACATTGCAAGAATATTACAATGCATTCATAACCTCGTGATTTAGTGAGAGTGAGTCCAAAACATCGGAAAGTAGGCTTTGTCTTGTGACATTACTTTACTTACATTTTGTTAAAAGAAAAATCAATAGCAATCCGCCGTTATAATAGCAATCCGCCATGAAACAAGCGCGCCTGCTCTTAAAGGGTATGTGAGATGACGCTCTGATTGGTTTATTGCATGTTACGCCCAAACCACACCTATGACTAATGAAGCTACTTTATACCTACCCATTTTAGATTTGCGTCGGGCGCAAGAGTCATTTATCCCGCCGGTAAAATAGCAACAGCGCCCGGTACCCTCCCACAATGTCACTTGCGTTTCGCGTTTGATGCTTGCGTTTCAGATTGTTAAAATAGGGCCCTTGCTCTTTGCTCGGTTTTTAACAAAAAGTAAACGTTCAAATCGATTAAAACAGACACGATTGCTGATTTGAACGAGTGATATTGCAGATATATAATTGCAAAAGCCATTGTTGTAATTGTTTGCTTCAACCAATGACAGAATAAAGCTGCGCTATCATCATCGTATAAAGCCCGCCTCAACGGTTTTGATTGGTGCCCCGATTTGGAAAAATTGGAAATGGGCTTGAATGGGCTCTTGGCCAGACTGACTTGCAGAGCGAATCTAACTTTGCCGGAAGTCCGTCAGGGTTCTCTTAGGCTAGAAATATAGTACTTACTGTCAAATCTTTCGTCATCAAAGAGTCCCAGTAATGACATAAAGCATAGTTTTCCCAAGTAATCCATCTTGTTATATAAAAAGATGCAATTTTAGGACTGCAACGTTACAGAATATATCCGGAAACAAACTAAAGCCTCTGTTTCTGAATCCTGGGGCCAAACGTATGAACGAAACACACACGTGAAAAGTGTCAGCAATGTCTGTAGAATGTCAAAAATCGTCATCCTTATGAAACAGAGATGTTACAAATGACCAAGAACCTTCATATAAACTGAAATATGCCAGACATATTTGAACAAAGATATTTGTAGTCTATCTCCTAACCTGGATGAAAACATTATCACGTTGTGTTTTCTGGGAAAATATACTTTTACACATAACGCTACGTCATCTACTAGGGGACATGATTAGAAGTGTTTCCAGGGGCCTCATTTATAAAACTTTGCAGTGGATTTGCGTCAGAAGTGGCGTACGGACGAAATATAGGACATGCGTACGCAAAGAAATATTCAGATTTATAAAAGCATGCGCACGCACGTCCTACGCCTTTTTCCCTTTATAAATCACAATCAACTCTAATAAGTAGAGCAGCTTTTGCGGCTACATGTCACGCCCCTTTTTGCCCATAAATAGTCAGTGAAACGGCCCAAAATTAATATTCATTGATTGAGAAAGCATGGGAAACACGGAGGAAAACCAAAAAAAGCCACTTCACTCAATGTGAAGTAGAAAATATTATTGGCGAGGTGGAAAAGAGGAGGAAAATGTTGTTTGAAGGGCACAGTGTGCCTATTACCAATGGCGAAAAGGCGTTGGAGTGGCAAAAGCTTGCAGACAGTGTAAGAAAGTCGGACCGTGGCCGAAATATAAAGTGGTCAGATATCAGTCGATGTCAAAGCGTCTAGCGCTTCATCGCGAAAGTGTGTCTGCCACGGGTGGGGGGAAATTGGCTACATTACAGCAACATGTCTGCATCCCAAATTATTTTGACATTGGTGGAATGCAAATGCTTTCGGTTAATGAACGCATGTTCATTCTCATTCATTGTCCTTATGGCAACATGAGTGCAGTCAATAGCACCAATTACATTTGGGAAACCGGACAAATTGTGCTTTTTTGTTTGACTGTTCACCCGCCGTGTACAGAAACTTAATGTAATTATGTGACAAGCCTTTTATACCGACTAACACGCCTGGCATAACCCGGCTAAGGGTTGGCTTAGGTATGACCTGTCAGTCCGTTCCATCTGGAAAGTGCCAGTCGCCAGAAATCCTGTTATTAGCGTTATGAAAGGCGCCAATAAATAATATGCATTATTAGGCTATTATTATTATTATATTCTAACAGTGCAAGATCAGCTATTGTGCGTCATTACGCATTGTGATGGCATGGCTTTTTTTAACCATCCATTTGATTGTATCTGAAAATCTACAGAATTCGGTATTAATCTAATTGTAAATGGAAAATAGTTCAGCACAAATGGAATTTATTGCATATTTCAAAATGGTTAAGACATGCGTCACGATGAAACTCATTTAAAAATGAAAAGAAATGCATATAAATGAACACTATGTTTCTGTATCTGATTACGACAGTTATACTATGAAAACAATATTCCCCAATGGACAATAAATACTATCTATTTATCTATTTATCTATTTATCTATTTATCTATTTATCTATTTATCTATTTATCAATTTATCAATTTATCTATTTATCTATTTATTTATCTATCTATCATCATCTATTTATTTAACTATCTGCACCGCCAGACAGAGACATCGACAAGAATATCAGTTTTAAACATAATCTTGTTCTGTTTACCGTATTTTTTTATGAGGATGAATTACGTATAATGCCAATATTACAGATAATATTTGAGAGTTCTTCTTGCAAATCTTGTTTTATTTTGTTTGTTTTTCACTGCAGGCTGATAATTGTAAGCATGGCTTTGTGACATCTTCATATTATTAATGAGAGGCAGTATTTCGATTTCGTTTAAACAACGCTCTGCACTTCTGACAGATCTACAGAAGCCTACTGTAACGTACGGCCCTGGAGGGGCTGGGATATGGACTTCCCTTTTTGTTCTATTAGTTGTCTCCTGTGTTTATGTACTGTTTAAGTGTCAGTGTCTCTAGTTTGCTCCCTCATGTGTTGTGTTTTGGCTCCCTCTTGTGTCTGTTTCATTTATAGCTCCCAGTTAGGACTGTCAGTCATTATTAGTTGGTTACTCCCTTGTCGTGTCACATGTTTCCCTTATCCAATAGATCCCTGTCTCCTTTATTCCTTGCCCAGGTGTTTGTCATTGTCCCTTGTTTGATTTTGTATTTAGCCCTTGTGTTTCCTCTTTGTCTTTGTCATTCATTGTAATTCCTGTTGCTGGTTCTGTGGATTGCTCGTTTTAGTATATTCCGTTTTGCCCCTCGTGGCAGTCTTGTGTTTTCTGTAATTAAACCATTTGAATTATTCAGTGGTGTAAAGTAACTAAGTATTAATACTTCATTACTGTACTTAAGTATTTTTTTCGTGTATCTGTACTTTACTTGAGTATGTATCTGTCTGCCAACTTTGTACTTTACTTCACTACATTTTATTACAAAAATTGATACTTTTACTTCTTTACATTTTCCAAAACAAAGTCGTTACTCGCTACAAAATTAAAATTAGTCGTATAGGAGGAAATGCCCAAACAA
>JACXGM010025318.1:5448-15454 GCA_016801145.1 Umbra pygmaea | reverse complement strand
TGCATAGTATTGATTATTGCGTCTGTCTATTTCAAAGATGTCAGGGAAGAGGCAAATGAGCATTCATTCATGCTTTCATGACAGTCAAAATGACTGGCCTGGAACCACAGTGTTTCAAATGGGAGCCACCAACCCCTGTGCTAAAGGCCCCAAAACCTGCTACCAACGCCTACAATAAATATTACTAACCATTATCTCTTTCTCTCTCTCACACACACACACACACACACACTTTTATTTGTACGAATTTATGTGTCATTTATCAGATCATACCCCCGTCCCTACCCAAACCCCCGCCACCGTCGCCGCCAAAATCTCACTCTGAACTCAGTTCAAAACTTGAGAGCCCTGCGAATGCAGCCTTCTAAGGGTACAGAGTTTGATTTGAGACAGCCTCGTAGTATTTCTGTGAAGCAATCGGCCTTCAAATGCGGCCTTTGAAGGGTGCAGAGTTTGAATTGAGACAGCCTTCGAGCACTGCTGTGATGTAATCAGCCTTCAAATCTGCGAAATCAGCCTTCAAATACGGCCTTCGGTGTGTGGTGTGCTGTGGCATGTGTACTGATTGTGATCTGTGGTGTGTGCTGCGTTCATGAGTGTGGGGAATTGAGGTGTTTGTGTCTTGTGTGTGCAATCTGAGAAGTGTGCTATATTCAAACCCTCACAGTGAATGAGTGTAGCATTTTGATTGGTTGTGGTTGGCAAAGGCATTCATGATACTTGCTGTTTAGATTTTTGTGCCATGAGTAGAGAATTGTGTGTAGTGTTTTGCAAAAAGTGTTCTATGAAATTGGACACTGAGTGAAAGGCTGAGAATTAGCTTTTAGTTCTGCAGACTTGGTGTGTGGTTCTTCTCTTTGTGTGACAGGTGTCACATATTGTGTGACATGATGATTTTGTGTGTAAGCAGTTGGAAACAACTGTAATATATGTGATTGTGTGATTGAAAGGGCAATTAGTACTCACAATGTACATCCACAAACAGGGTAGAAGAGTTGAAATGTCCATAGTTATTCTTAGCCTCACAGTAATATTCTCCACTGTCCTCAGATGTGATGTTAGTGATGCTGTAACTCTTTCCTGATGCTTTTGGTGAGGTTACATTCTTCTTGTACCAGGTGTATTTGTTCACAGGTGGGTTGGCATCACTACTGCAGGTCAGAGTCACTGAACTGCCCTCCATTATTTCACCAGAGGGACTGACTGATACTGAAGGTTTCCTTGGGCCATCTAGTGGACAATATGAAACATAAAATTTTTTTTAAAGTATGTGTTGTTCATTTAGCAAATAATTACTTAAATACTCATTTAAAATATACATGACTACAGTTTTTTCCAACTGCTTACATACATTTTCAAAACCATTTCTAATTTTTTCAAAACCCTAAAAAACAATTTTTACAAAATGTAACACTGCATTCAAAATGCCATAAACATATGTCAGAATGAACCCTTTTCATCTAATGGCAAACACTTTAACAATAGTAAATCTTTGGATATACCATGTAAACACTGTTGTTTTAAATCTAAAGCCCTTCAGGCATTCATTATCCTAAATGTAAAATTCCATACAATGTTCTAGTGAAAGTAAATCTGTTGAGGGGTTGAAACACAGTAAAGACCAATGAGATGGTTAAACAGGATATTTAGTTTTCCAAAACATTTCTCTAAAGACCATAGTACAGAATAGAAAGACAAAACCAAATGCCATTTGCGAATATGTACAAAAACCATAAACATATGTAAAAAAAAGTTAGAAGTAGTACAGAAAAGACGTCTTGTGGAGTGTATAGGTGTCTAAACACCAGTGCTAAGGTGCGTCCCTCCTCCGGGCTGGTCTGGACACAATACTTCATCTTCATTACTTGCTATAGTCTGTCTTGCTAAACAGTGAGGAAATAATCTCCTAGAGCAGCATATCCAACCTTGGACAGAAGCAGCATATCTGTCTCCACATGCCTCCACCATTGTCCTTCCACCTCTTCTTCACCTTCATCCTCTATCCTCTACCATTGTCCTCATTCTTATCCCCTCACTCTCCCTGCAATGACTGCATCTATTGTTCAGATAATCTGACTTTTGCAATCTATTCATGAGCTTCTACCAAAACAGTGATTGGTTACAGTTTTTCTCAATTGCTAAGACACTAACCCCATTGTCTGAAACAAATGTTGAGTTGCCTCAACTCATTTGTCAAATAAAACACTATTTTTGCAAAACCCTAAATGTATTCTCATTCACTAAACACACTTTGCACTGTGATGAAATTGTGTTGCAAAATGGTAAACAAGGGCAGCACAAAGTATGACAACTAAAACAGTTGTCATCAATTACACACAGTGGCTCAAAAGTGAACACACTTGTTTCTAATGATTTAATCAAACCAACTGTCCAGAATATAAGCCAGTTCAGAATGCTCAGGTGGAACAGGTGGGTTGAACGTTGAGACCAACAATGGATGGACCCAATCTAAGAGGCAGAGGAAGAAGAGTATGTGTAAGAGGTGGCGGACAAGTAGGAAGAGGACGATCAAGAACAGTAGTTTCAGATCAAATTCAGGCAACCATAATTGACCTTGTTCTTGTTCATGGAATGACAAAAAGGGAAGCAGGACAAAGACTACATCCAAACCCTAAAGCAAGGCTCCAGAAGATTGGAGCGGAAATGGCGTTCTACCAAGTTGGAAGTATTTCGACTAGCTTGGAATGACAATACTCTGCATTACCGTAATGCACTTGCTTCTGCCCGATCAGCCTATTTCTCCAACCTAATTGAGGAGAACAAAACAACCCAAAATTTATTTTTGATACAGTTGTAAAGTTAACTAAAAAGCAGAATTCCTCAAATGAAATAGGACTAAATTTTGGCAGTAATGAATTCATGACCTTTTTTGATGAAAAGATCATTACCATTAGAAATAAAATCACAGAATCCTCATTTAAGAAGCATATTTCCCCTAAACTCACATGTCCTGAGATTGTGCAGAACAGTCAGGATGTTGGCTTAGGAAGGACACTGGAATTTTTTTATCCTGTATCCCTTGAGTCTTTCACTAAAATAGTAAAGGCTTCAAAGCCTTCCAGCTGTCAACTGGACCCAGGGGCGGACTGGCCATCGGGAGGATCGGGAGTTTTCCCGAACGGCCGGTCCATTCTGGGCCAAACGGGCTGTCACATTTTACTTTGACGGCTGGTCGGACGTATTAAAACAAGTGACAGTAGGCTGAAATAGACAGGATGTTGCATCCGCAAAACTGCGCTCTGGCCCGGCCGTCAAATCGAGAGAGAGTTCCTCTATATTCAAACAAGGAGAAACCCAGAGTGAATGATTGACGAACGCGGGGAGCGACAGATACAGCGCACTAATTTTTTCCCAGTCCATCCCTGACTCGACCCTATTCCCACTAAATTTCTAATATAGTTACTCCCTGTGCTTGGCTCGCATATGCTAAAAATAATAAATTGCTCTCTAGTATCTGGGTGCAGGGCAGCTGACGGGGGGGACAACCGGGTATGTTGTCCCGGGCCCAGTCCTGAGGGGGGCCCCAAATTTTGTTTTTGCAAAGTAATTTTCTTTAGCAGGGGGCCCAAAATGTGGAGTTTGTCCCGGGCCCACAGATTCCTGTCAGCAGCCCTGTCTGGGTGTGTACCAAATTCCCTAAAATTGGCTGTAGTGAAGCCACTCTTAAAAAAGAAAAGACTAATAATAATAATAATAATAACCTTTATTTATATAGCACCTTTCATACAAGGATTGCAGCTCAAAGTGCTTTACATCAATAAAAGTCAAATAAAGTGAAAGAAATTTACATCAATTTTTGCATCAATAAAAACATTTACATCAGTAAAAGACAAAGAAATGTAAATAGTTAAATTCAAAGCATAAAAAGCATAGAGCACATTTGTAGGCAGTCAAATAGAAATATACTTAGTTAAATGCTATAGTGAAAAGATATGTTTTCAACAGGTTTTTGAATATATCAATCAATGGTGCTTCTTTAATATTTTTTGGTTTTTTTGTTCCACATTTTTGGAGCATACTTAAAAAAGGCAGCATCTCCAATTTTTCTGTGGGTGGAATTTTGTATCATTAGCAGGTTAGCTGTGGAAGATCTGAGTGCCCTTTGGGGAACATAGGATTTTAGAGAGTCTGTGAAATAGACTGGTCCTGAGCCATTTAGAGTTTATAAACAAGCAGGAGGACCTTAAAATCAATCCTGTGGGAAACTGGGAGCCAATGTAATGATTTCAGAACTGGAGTAATATGATCTCGCCTTTTGGTTCTTGTTAAGAGTCTCGCTGCTGAGTTTTGGATGAGTTGAATCTTATCTAAATACTTTTTTGAGAGGCCTGTAAGGAGGGCGTTGCAATAGTCCAGTCTAGTTGTGACAAATGCGTGAATTGGTTTCTATGCATCTTTCTTGGTTATGAATGGTCTTACTTTAGCAATATTTCTGATGTGAAAGTAAGATGTTTTGGTCATATTGTTAAGATGGGAGGTAAAACTTAGGTCAGAGTCTATGATAACACCTAGGCTCCTTACTTCAGGTTTGATCAAGGAGGTCAGGTTGCCAAGGTTCATGCTGATTTTCTCCCTTTTAACTTTGGTGCCAACTAGGAGGATTTCTGTTTTATCCTCGTTTAATTTTAGGAAATGAACACTCATCCAGTTACTTATGGCAATTAGGCACCTAGACAGTGAGCTTATTGCATCTATGTCATCTGGCTCTACGGAAATGTATAGCTGTGTGTCATCAGCATAGCTGTGGAAATTTACATTGTGTTCTCTGATGACATCACCTAGTGGAAGCATGTATAGTGAAAAAAGTAGTGGAGCCAGACAGCTTCCTTGTGCAACACCGTATAGTACTTCATGTTCCTCGGATACATGGTCACCGAGACTGACAAGGAATTTCCTGCCTGTAATGTCGGTTTCAAACCATCTGAGGACATTTTCTGAGAGGCCAACCCAGTTTTCGAGACGGTCTAGTAGAATGTCATGATCAATGGTGTCGAATGCTGCACTCAGGTCTAGGAGGACTAGCACTGAGACTTTGTTTGCATCCATGCTAATTCTTAAATCGTTTACTATTTTGGTCAGGGCTGTTTCTGTACTATGATTTGCTCTAAAACCTGACTGAAACTTTTCTAGAATGTTGTTGTCATTTAGAAATGTGCTCAGTTGGTGAAAAACTGCTTTCTGAAGCACCTTACTTAGAAAGGTGATGTTTGATATTGGTCTATAGTTGCTTAGTACCTCAGGGTCTAATTGTGGTTTCTTAAGAAGTGGCTTTATAACGGCAGTTTTATATGCATTTGGGAAGACTCCAGATTCTATGGATTTATTTATAATAATTAGGAAAGGGCATGAGATGCTATTAAAGACCTTTTTCAGAAGGTTTGTCGGGATAGGGTCGGTAGCGCAAGTGGTAGATTTACTCTCTCTAACAATCTTTTGCAGGTCTTCAGTCGCAATCCCGTTAAATGTCTTCATGTGCTTTGTACAGGGTCTGCTTGGAAAATGTATATTTGTTGTAGTAATGCTGGCTCTGATGGTTGTGATTTTGTTATTGAAGAAGGCTGCAAACTCCTTCCATTTAGGCTTGACTTTTCCATTTCGGCATAGGGGCAGGGTTTAGCAGTTTGTCTATTTTTGAAAATAGTATTCTGGGGTTATTTCCACTTTCTATAATGATCCTGGAAAAGTGTTTTTTTCTTGTAGCACATATAGTGTTATTGTATGTTGTTAAGGAATTTTTGTAGATACTAAGATGGACCTCAAGTCCAGTTTTTTGCAATTTTCTTTCCGCTGCCCTATTTGCTCGTTTTAGTTCACGGACAGAGCTATTTATCCATGGAGATGCTTTCTCTCCTCTTTTTTTGTTTAATTGGCGCTGCTTTGTCTAGAGCATTTGTCAGGTAGTATTTTAGTTTGTTTGCCATCTTGTGGACTGTATTGATTGTGCTAAAATGAAGCTGAGTTAGCACCCTTGAAAAATGTTGCTTGACCGCTTCATTTACGTATCGTTTTCTGACTATATTTTGTACCTTATTCTTGGTTTCAGATAGGTGTGCATCATAAAATACACAGTAGTGGTCTGAAAGGGAGACATTTGTCACAGAAAGATTTTGTATGGGTAATCCTTTTGATATCACCAGATCCAATGTATTTCCGTGTTCATGCGTCTGTTGTGAGACATGTTGAATCAGGCCAAAAGTATACAGAATGTTCATGAATTCCATAGCATACTTGTCAGCATGATTATTTACGTAATGTTTAGGTCACCGTTTATAAGAATTTTGTCATGTTTGATGACGGTCAGTGACAGTATTTCAGAGAACTCTGGTGGGAAGGCTGTAAGTTGTTTTGGTGGTCAATATATTGTTATCATCAACACTAGTATTTCTGCTTTGAGAGTGAAGGCCACATCTTCAAATGTTGAGAATTCTCCAAGATCAACCTTTGTACAGCGAAAATGTTCATGATAAATCACGGCTAATCCTCCCCACCTTTTACCCACTCTTACTTACTGGACAAATTTATAGTTTTTTGGGCTTGCCTCAATGAGTGTTGGATTGCTATTTTCATCTAGCCAGGTTTCTGTTAAAAACAAGAAATCAAGTTTATGGTTGACAATGAGATCATTGATTAAGAAAGATTTGTTTGTTAGTGATCTAATATTTAGTAGTGCTAATTTAGTTAGAGTTTGCTCCAAAGCTATTTTGTGTTTGGGAATTTTTGTCAAATTGGAATAGATTATAGGGTGGGGGAAAACTGGGTAGCTTACGTTTGTCCTTGTCCTAGTCAAAACAGTGATAGGCATTGGTGTCAGTGAATTTACAACATTGTTCTTATCACTTATTGTTTGGGTACAAATTGACCTAAAGTCCTCATGCACTGTAACATTTCTGTCCATCTGAATGCCACAAAAACTGCTTCTTTTAAAGTCTGTATGCACTGTAACATATCTGTCCATCTGAATATTACGAAACCTTTTATGCCACAAGTTAATAACGTCAACATTGGTGACACTGTTTGCGTGTAACTGAAGTTTTTCTTTGGTGGTTGGTGAGCAATGTTTTTTTAACTGTTTTCGCTTTTTCCTCTGTACGACCATCCATGCCTCTGAGGATGTTGGGGTAGAAGTCGTCATACGCTTGGGGATGGCACCTTTGTGATCCCGCTGAATCAGCACCTCAGCGTAGGTGTTGCGGCAATTCCATGGGATGGTAGCATCTGAAGCTGCCACCTGGGATGATGGTATCAGGAAAGAGTCCAAATATTGTTCATCATCCTTTATTTGGTGAAGGGTGGAAACCCTGCTTTCTAGTTCAGCCACTCTTATTGTTAGGCGACATCACTCTGCACATTCCGTACAGCTGGAGTCGGTTGGTTTGTTCTAATAAAAAAAAGTGTTCTCCAAAATAGCTTCAGAGGTCTTTTCATTTAGATATATAAAAATAGCAGAGAACAAGTCTAAAAAGAGTCTAATAAAATCTAATAAAGAAAAAGCAGAGCAGATTGTAAAGCAGAGCTGAGCAAAGCAGAGCGGAGCAAAGCAAGGACATGTCATTCTCTCTCAAGTGTCACTGATATATAATAAACTACCGACCTATTTCAAATCTACTATTTCTCTCAAAAATATTAGAAAAAGTGGTCATTCAGCAACTCAGTGCATTCCTAAAGACTAATAACACTTATGAAAAGCTCCAGTCTGGGTTTAGACCCCATTATAGTACTGAGACTGCACTTGTAAAGGTGATAAACGACTTTCAAGTTTCATCCGACCAGAGCTGTGCCTCTGTTCTTGTGCTTCATGACCTGAGTGCTGCCTTCGAAACCACTGACCACAAATTTCTTCTAGACAGATTGGACACCTATATCAGGCTACGTGGACATGTTTTGGCATGGTTCGATCCTATCTATCGGAAAGATATCAGTTTGTATCTGTGGATGGTCTATCCTTCAAACAATCAAAGGTATGCTTTGGTGTTCCTTTCACAGCTATACTGATGACACACAGCTGTACATTTCAGTGAAAAAGGGAGAATCCCCAAAACTGCACACCCTGGAAGCCTGTGTGTCACACAAAGAGTCCTTATCCCAGGAAGGGCTGGGATAAGGACTCCTTTTCTTTATGTTTATGTCTCTAGTGTATATGTCGCCCTTGTTGCTTTCAGTGTTTACACGGTGGTTTAGTTAGTTCCCCCTAGTGTCCCTTTTGTGATATGTCTGTTAGTTCCTTTCTGTATTGTATACTGTCGTTGTCATGGTTCCCTCTGTGTTGATTACGTCCCAGGTGTCTGTCATTAGTCCTCATTTGTTTCGGTATTTAGTTTGTGTGTTTGCTTCCCTCCCTTGTTGGTCAATGTTTCCTGTTGCGTGTCCTGTTACGTGTGCTGGTTCCTTCAGTATATTATTTGGTAGAGATATCCGTTTAGGCCCTCAAGGCAGTCTTTGTTTTTGTAAGTAATATCTAATAAATTACGTTGTGGCATTGCATCTCCTTCGCGCCTGTCTCTCCATTCCCTACACCAAAGGATACTTGACATATTCACCAACCCTCTAAAAATGAGACAGCGAAGGAGCAACCGCGACACCAGAGAGAGACTTCCTCTCCCCCCCAGAGGAGTAAACGTCGAGGGGGATCTCCGCCGGATTAACCGGCTGATAATGGAGCAGGCCTGGGCTATACGATGCCGAGGGAGTAGCCTGTTTTGGGTTGAGTAGGTGGAGTGAGGACGCCTTTGACGGCAGCACGGATGATGGGGAGGACTGTGACTCCTGGGCGGAGGAGGAGGAGATTTCGCTCTCGGAGGAGAAAGGAGAGGCCTACCGGGAAGATGTCCGGAGGGCCTGGAATCTCCTTCAGGATCCAGGGGGCTAGCCCTCTCGGTAGATCCCCTAGCAACCAAGCTCCCTATACAAGTTTACCGGCTAGCTCTAATGGTGATGGTTGTTTGGTTAGCTCTCCTACAGTTAGCACCCCTGCTAGTTCATGTAGCTCCAGTCCTAGCTTTCAGGCCAGTCCCATCACTAGCTCTCAGGCTAGTGTTGACAGCCCCGCTTGCACCAAGGCTAGTTTAAGGAAACCCCCTAGCTGTCAGGCTAGCGCTCCTAGGGCCTCAGTCACTGCTCCTAGACTTTCTGATTCTACCCCTAGGGCCCCTGTTACCGTCCCTAGCACCCCAGTTGTTGCCCCCAAGGCTACTGTTATAGCCCCTAGGCCTTCTGTTACTGCCCTTAGGGCACCTGGTAGACCCCCCGTTACCCTGCAAGCTAGCACACCCGCTAGCATCAAAGCTAGCTGTGTTAGCCCCGTGAGCTCTCCTAGGCCTCCAGCCATGTCCCCCATTGCTCCCTTTATGTCCCATGTTAGGGACCCCATGCCCAGAGTAGGGTTGGTTAGGGGACTACTGAGGAGGCAGGAGGTTAGCCCCCTAGCCAGAGCCTCCAGCAGCAGTCTGCCCACCGCCAGAGCCTCCGGCAGCAGTCTGCCCCCCGCCAGAGCCTCTGGCAGCAGTCTGCCCACCGCCGGCAGTCTGCACACGGACTCCTGTAGTCTGTACTCAGCCGCTGCTGATGTCCGGACCCCCGCCTCAGCCACCGCTGATGTCTGGACCCCCGCCTCAGCCGCCGCTGACGTCCGGACCCCCGCCTCAGCCGCCGCTGACGCCCAGACCCCTGTCTGGACCCCCGTCGCTGTCGCCCGGACCCCTGTCCGGACCCCGGCGCTGTCGCCCGGACCCCCGTCGCTGACGCCCAGACCCCCGTCTGGACCCCCGTCGCTGACGCCTGAACCCCTTTTCGGACCCCCGTCGCTGAGGCCCTGACCACCGTTCGGACCCCCGTCCGGACCCCTGTCGCTGACGTCCGGCCCCCCGTCGCTGACGTCCGGACACCCGTCCGGAAACCCATCGTTGCTGTCCGGACCCCCGTCCAGACCCCCGTCGCTGACGTCCGGGCCCCTGTCCGGACACCCGTCATTGCCGTCCGGACCCCTGTC
>JACXGM010025316.1:0-15355 GCA_016801145.1 Umbra pygmaea | reverse complement strand
TTTTAAAGAAAAGACCTTGACATTTTTGGATATGTAAAATTCATTTCAAACAAATATACACAGTGAATATGGCACAGGATGAAATAAAGAAAATGCATAATTATTTTCTGTTTTTATTTTTCTACATCCTCTTTGAAAGAACCCTACAAAGCTATATATTAAGATAGGATACTGGATCCAATTCAAATCATGTTGTTAACCCACAGGGATGAGCCACCACACATTCTTTTTCATCAGGTCTTCACATTTTCAAAGCCAATCACGTACAGTTCAAGAACATCGGAAGAGTGTGAAGGGTTTTAATTAATGTTAGTTAGAAGCTCATGAATCATACCTGATGTTTCTGTTGGACTTGTACCTCTGTTGATGTGTCTGGCTCTGGAACACGCGTTCTTTTAGTGAGCCTTTTAGTGAGCCTGGCATCTTTCTGATGCCAGGCTAACGTAACAACTTACAAAAAAACACTTATTTTTAGAGAACCATTTTAGTTTCTAGGTTTTCACCAGTGAAAAATCTGTTATGATCAGGTGGCAGCCGCAGGCATCAGACCAACAGCAGACAACTTTTTCGAACTAGCGTCCGTGTAGAAGCGAACTTGTGATAGGGTGGGCTGACTGCTTGCCTTTGCGCAATTCGTCAAGAGATCTGAAATCACGTAGTGCCCTCTGGGTAGTGTAGTTTATGTAACGTTAGGATCATTACCAATCTCTCTGACACTGACGCTTTCTCTGTCAGTGTGGTTGAGTACCGGCTACCTGGTGGTATGCAAGAAAAAGTGCAGGTACGCTTAAGAGTAAAATGTGAAGTGCGGGTACTGCAAATGGATGAGTACCGCCCCACTTCGAGCACTGGTAGCACCTATCACTGCACTCCTACACAGTGGTCCCCATCATCTCTCATGGACTGCTAAGGCCGAGGAGGCTTTTCCGAGTCAGTGGCAGTGGTTAAATTGGGATGGAGCTCTCCGGGGCTCAGCTCCGGCACATAAGCCTGCTCGTTTGTGTCCGGATGTGCCTGTTGCGAAATATGTCACATACAATTTGAATAAAGTGATGCTTTTGAAAACATGATATTTCTGACAATAAATGAAAGATTTTTTAAATGGCATGTCTATTTTGTCTCGGTGAAGCTGAGATGAGAACAACACGGCCGTATTATAGTTCAACTGCTTATCCTCGTTGTCAGTCAACCATTGTGCAGCGCTCGCGCATTACGCGTCAAGGTAGGTTTTATGCTACGTTCAGACCGAATGCTAATTGAGCGTGAAATTCGCTTCTATTGCGTCTAGTTGGATGGTTGAACAATTTGAATCCACTCGCATGTCCAAAGCAAATAGGACACGTGAATAAAGCGAGCAAAATAGACACACGTTCGAGGCAGAATTTAGGTGTTCAAAGGGGATAGAGGCATAGACTATGTGTGTGTTTGTGTGTGTTGTAGTAGTAGTAAATAGAGAGAATGGGAGAAGGAAGCTTGTGTGAGGTTGACCTGGTCATCACAGATCCAAATCTTCTCAGCTGTTGCTACTGTCATATTGTCACGACACGGTGATGTGGTATAGAGAGGAAGACGACAAGACAGAAATGGTGGTGGTAAATGCTGTTAGTTTTTATTCAGGTTTGTCCGGAACAACGTTTGCCAGTTGCAGGGTAGAGTCCTGTCGAAGTGCACTTACAAGAATGCTGAGAACTAGGCTACTTGCATTTGAGAGCTGCACGGTACACTCGTGCTAATACTCACAAATAGTCCTCCTGGAAATACGCACACTCTAAACCATCCAAATGAGTGACTGGCACAACGTCAGGACATAGAATACTATATGTACACTCGTAACGCATATACACAGAATGACTAGGACGACTCACTTGTTACAACCCAAAACAGTAATAGTCCCGGATAGAACTCCCAACAGCACACCCAGCACATCACCCGAACAGTAATCAATAATCCACCCCGCTTTCCTAGTTGAGGTTGCTTATATACAAGAATGTAACTGAACTAACAGGACATGGCTGATCCTACTATGCAATCAAACCAATCTAGTCAATAGAGCTTCATTTGGCCTGAACACTACTTCCTAGCAACCTCAGCTAGGGAAGTGGCATGGTTAACCCCTAAGGAAATAATACATATTTCAAAATAAAGGAAACACCATGCATTGCATAGAATATATAAATGAAAACCCAAACACAAATCCTAGAATATAATGGAGTCCATGCTCAGTCCATTTATTTTGAGGATTTCTCCTTACCTGTGACGTCACTTTTATTTTTATTTATTCATTTTATTTAACCTTTATTTAACCAGGTGGGCACGCTAAGAACAATTTCTCATTTAAAACGTTGACCTGGCCAAGATAAAGCAAAAAGGTGCAAGTACAGACAGAGTTACACAAGAATACAAATACACAAAAATTACAAAAAGAGTTGAGTAAGGAAAGATAAATAATACAGTCTAAATTGCACAAGGGAGATGTAAGTAAATGTACAATTACTGCAAAGAAATCTGAGATTTAGAGGTACATCGAATTAGTATACAGAGTGGCAGGCAAATACAATGTAATAAATTAACACTCTAGTATGACTGTGCAAATGGTAATTGTCCAAATAACAGTTGATAAATAATATATTGAAAATAAAATACTGTTCAAGTCAGTATGTACAAAGGTGCTTATTTGGCAAAATACTAAGGATAATGGATCAAATAGGGAGAGGTAGTTGAGAGAGGAGGGTCAGTCAGCATGTACAACGGTTAGACAGAAGCTCTAATATTCATGATTTAAAGGAAGTAAGGGGGGCAGTGGTCATAAGTTTCAGTCTCTTCTGTAGCTCGTTCCAGTCATTTGCTGCGGCAAATTGGAAGGAATTTTGGCCAGAGGAGGTGTGGGCTTTTGGAGTGATCAGGGAGCTGTACCTGGATGAGCGCAGGTTACGGGAGGGTGAGGCAATGATGAGGAGTGAGTTTAGGTACGGAGGGGTTTTTCCTAGGATTGACTTATAAATTAGGTGATACCAGTGGGTCAGGCGCCAAGTATGTAATGAGGGCCAGTCCACTAGTGCATATAGATCACAGTGGAGGGTGTTAAATGGGGCATTGGTAACAAATCAGATGGCACTATTATAGACTAAGTCTAGCTATTTAAGTAGGGGGTTAAAGGCAGTTTTGGAAATGACATCCCCAAAATCAAGGATTGGAATAATGGACATTTTTACCAGGGTCTTTTTGGCAGCCAAGGTGAATGAGGCCTTGTTTCTGAATAAAAACCCAATCCTAGATTTTATTTTGGAGATTGGAGAATGTTAATGTGACGCTGGAATGAGAGTGAACAATCTAACCAGACAACTAGGTATTTGTAGGTGTCCACATATTCCAGTTTGGAACCATCCAGAGTGGATATGCTAGTCAGACTGGCGGGTATGGGAAGTGTGCGATTGAAAAGCATGCATTTAGTTTTGGGGGGAAGAGCAGGTGAAGGCTATAGAAAGCATGTTGAATGGCATCAAAGCTCTTTTGGAGGTTAGTTAATGTGTATAGAATGGTGTCATCTGCATAGAGGTGGATCTGGGAGTCACCAGCGGCACGAGTGACATCATTGATATACACAGAAAAAAGTGTCTGCCCAAGAATCGAACCCTGTGACACCCGCATAGAGACATCCATAGGTCCACTATTTTGGCAACTTGCCATGTGTGCCGTTCTTCACACAAATTATTAAGGAAAACCTGCAGCCCTCTGCTAGACACCTGAAGAAGGGCAGATGGTTCACCTTCCAGCACGACAACAACCCCCCAAAACAATTATGCAGTAGCTTAAGGACAGGAAGGTGAATGTCCTTGAGTGGCCAAGTCAAAGCCCTGACCTAAATCCAATTTAAGATCTGTGGATGAACTGGAAGACAGCAGTCAATTTGACTGAACTCAATTCTGCAAGGAAGAATGGGCAAACATTCCCCAATCTAGATGTGCAAAGCTAATAGAGACATATCCAAACAGACTGATGGCTGTAATTAAACCTTTAAAAATCTACTTTTTTAATGGGTTTTGATTTCAGGCTGTAAGAGAAAAAAGTGACTATTGAAACAGTTTCAAAGTCCCGGGCCGTTTGAGTCCCAGTCTGACCCTGCTTTTGGCTATACTGTATATATCGCAGTAAACCTTCACACGTTCAGAAGAGGCTTGCAAAATGATCAGCTCCAGTTTTGGAACAACTTACCTCCGCAAACTGCCAAACCGGTATGAGTACACACAGGCATGCGTGTGCAAGTTTGACCACCATATCAGGCTGTGTATTAACAATATCCTCTCTTCCTATGAATGTTAGCTTTGCACTCTGTGGGCAGAGAGTGGGTGATACTGTGTCAGGGCCCTCTGCTGCTTAAACCAGCTTGAGGAGGTACACCATGGCTGGTTTAGCTCAGGATACAGCTCCCGCATCTCTCAAGAGTTCTGGAGGTCTGAGTGGGAGTCGGGTCAGTCTCCACTTCACAGAGCACCAACATTGGCGGGTGAATAACACTCTCACTCCCCTGCTCTTTGCTCATTACGCACATACACACATACACACATACACACATACACACACACACATACACACAGACACACATACAAAGCTCTGCATAGGAACCATTTCGCAAACAGCATCCCTTGTCTTTTTACTATGAAAATTATGACGAACCTGCTCTGTTTTTAATCATGTTGTTTCTGTGCGTGCATTAGATGTGTAACCCAAGGGAGTTTTTAGGTTAAGATCCTTTTGTTATGTAACTACTTAGTCAATGATAACTCACAGGAAATGCTTTTTAAAGTAATTTAGACACATGCCCTATTTCATTCATTATGCATTTGATGACTTGAGAATTATGTGGATTTCTGGAATGGCATTTATAGTGAAGCAGTTTTTTTAAAAAATGATCAAAGCTGATTATGCCAGACACTATTGCTTGGTACTTTTGGAAAGGGGAGATTCTGGAGCAAATAATGAGAGTCGGATTGGCTATCTGGATTCATCAGAGCCAGAGATATCGCGTCTCAAATCAGTCGTTTTTCAGCGACTCAATTTACTTTTACTAAAAACATTACAAACAGGAAGCAGGAAGTGAAAATGACAAAATACCAAATCTGCAATGATGTAGGACATCTTGCACAAAAACAATCATTTTTGGAAGGGGGAAATGGCTGGGTTTATAAAAAGATATATGACAATATTGAGAATTGTATTGAAATTGACCAGTTAATATGTCCCCCAAACATTGTCACACTGGTTCAGAAGCCCCAGGGTCAAAGTCAAAGTCAAAGTGGTTTATTTGTCATGTGCATCGGATAACATCACATCATCCTTGCAGAGAAATTATTTTGACAAGGCTCGACACATCTACACAGAGGGCTTAAAAAAGTTATATACAATATAAAGAAATTAAAATGATAATAATAATAATAACGAAATACACTATGTACTGAGCAGTGGTCCGGAGAGTGTACGACAGCAGAAGTAATAAATATTATAAAATATGGCATGGAAAATTACTTTTAAAGGTGCATTGAATTCTGCTACATCAGATGAAGAGTGGATAAAGTGACCAGAGAATGTCAGGGCTCAAGAAATGATTTGTGATTTGTGATCAAAGGGCATGCCAATATGGATTTTCCAGCCTTATTCATTATAGTTTACATGCATTTACCCAGCAAAAAATAAACATCCTTCTCTGTATTGTTTGGGATATATATATATGACATACGATATAAAAGTCAATGTCTCAGAATGTTGGATTTAATTTGTTCATGTTGTATTCAAGAGACTTCTGAACCCCCCCCCCCCCCCAGATGTTGAAGTTAATATATGTTCGTGTTGGTGGTGAATTCTCAAAACTCAAACTTTACAATATTTCAGCATTTTTTTTAGGTTCGCCTATTTGTGTGTGAGAATGTGTGGCCTCTACTACCTCTATGTATAGATCGTTGCTACAGAGTTCAGGTCAAATGCCTTTGTAATCTTGGAAGCGTGACTAAATTTAACGCTGAGATGGAAATAAGCAATTATGTCTGATTCCACTGCACACAGATTTCTGCTGGGGTTTGTGCTTAGCTGCACAAAAAAGGCTACAAAGAGTTTTACCTGTGTTAATTTGTTACAAAAAACATACTGGGCAATGCAAAAAGCAAATGTCTTTCCAAAAGAGCAGAGCTGTGCAAGAACTGTAATTACAAACTACTCTAAAAGCCAGTGTATCAAATAAAAATACAAGACACCTTGGCCAGATATCCTATTTAATTAAAACCTAAATATTTTCTATTTGTGGTTTGCCAATCAATACATTTTATTTTTTGCAAAAGTGTTTTTTTCTGCTTAAGTTGATTTCCCTAACTGTATGAAGCTCTGTACTCTAAATAATGAAAATGCAAATGTAACTGGGGCGATTCACCATGCTTTGTCATGTTGTCTGCATACTGTAGAAAATATGATTAAACATGTTTTACATGAGCATAAATAACTTGACAACCTCTGACAATGTCAGTTCCCTAATGCAAAATCCCTTGCCCACATATTTATTGTCATGTTACCCACTGGGTGCCAACATAGTCAAGATGACTAAACATATTTTATATGAGCATAACTCACTTGACTTAACATGTTGCCTGCTAAAGCAACTGCTAAGCCATTTAGTACTGTATGTTTCATAGATAATAGAAACCCATGCTTTTGACAAGAGTACATAATTTCCCAAGCATTTAGCTAGCAAGATATTCAGGCCATCTCTAATGTTCACAGCTCGGTTGAAATCAATCTGTATTATACTTACAATAAGAAAACAATCAAATGGCCTTTATTTATGAGCAATTAAAAAAATTGTTAACCTAGCAGTTGTTGTTTTGAGTCGACTATCGTAGACAGCTACGCTTGTGAGCTACTTAATAATTGCTCTGCAAGCTATAGTACCAGTAGCCTAACTGCAAACAACCTATTGGAGATATGTGCTAAGGTATTTTCAGCTAGGCTGCACATACCTGGGACCCAAAATTTTCAGTGACGATAACAAAAAATAACAAGAACTCATATTGTTTCAGTTTTATTTTTAGTCTAAATGCAGATTCTGTCAATGGTAGATTGGGTGAAACCTAACAGGTGGAAATGGTAGAGGCTAAATTTGCTCTGTGAGTGAACAAGATTGAGCTAGCATGATTTATGCACAGTTGAAGAGTATATAAACCTTTACATCAAGCATTTTGTTTTACTTTTAAACTTGTTTTTCCAGCCTAACAGGGTGGACTTATGATTGGGACATACAGTACAGAAAAAATACTAAACATTTAAAAATAGATTGAAGTAAGATTAAGTACTATTTTCACAATGTGATCTCGCAGAATTCTGTGAAATAACCATGGACCCTTCAAAAATTTTCCCATTGGTTGATCGGTATCAGAGTGTGTAGATCAACTTTACATGCCTAGACTACAACGTTATTAGGTTTCATACAGTCTCTTGCCAGAGATTTGAGAGTCTTGGCTAACCTAGGTGAAAAATGCTAGCTTTGATTATTTACTTTTTCACATGGAGGATCTGGCTGAAAGTTTATTGCAGTAATCAGCATCTAATGAGAGAGGAAGACCCTGCAGTGTGGGAATTTGGTTGAAGTGTGATCATTGCCGAAATTTTTGGATATATACGATTCCGTTAATGCCGGAGCATTCGGACGCCCTTCTCATACATTGCCAATCAGTGGCGGCAATAGAGTATTGTTTTTTGCTAAACAACGTCTAAAATATGTCTGAATTTCAATGTGAATACATACTACACAATAGAATAGTGCATATCACCCTTCCCAGTAGCAAGAAATACCACGCCGAACTGACTCATTTTTACATTTTTTACATTCACAATTTGTTTCTCCTGCTCTTGGCTTGCTTGCTATGGCTGAATGATTAAGTCCCGCCCCCTCATTAGCTTAGGGATGTGGAAATACAGAAATAATTTTTTACGGAAATAAATAAATACAGAAATAAAAGAATATGGAAACAAATTAATATAAATAATAAATAAATACAGAAATAAATGATTATGGAAATAAATAAGTAGGGAAATAATATTGATTAATTAACGTATAATTTTATATTTTTCTATATTTATGTATATTTTTATGTATAAATACTTTTATTGATGTATATATTTATTTATTTCTTATTTTGGCAGACTTGGTCCTCCATAGTTTGCAAACAATACATTACAACATAATACATGTTACATGAAGTCAGGGCAGCTGACAGGGGGGGACAACCGGGTATGATGTCCCGGTCCCAGTCCTGAGGGGGGCCCCAAATTTTGTTTTGCACAGTAATTTTCTTTAGCAGGGGGCCCAAAAGGTGGAGTTTGTCCCGTGCCCACAGATTCCTGTCAGCAGCCCTGCATGAAGTTAACAGCAAGGTTTCTGAGTGGTTAAGGTTAGGGTAAGGGTTTGGGTAAGGCTTACATCGAGTTAACAGCAAGGTCTCACTGTGTGCCCATCGCAGACTTTTCCGTGAAACTGCCACAGATTTTGATCCGTGTTCATTTCACAGAATTCTCTGCCATGCCGTGAAACTGCCACAGATTTTGAAGTTAAGAGTCTATGGTCATCTCACGGATTTCTGAGAGATCAGGCTGTAATTTCACACTGTATTCCCAATCTACAAAACGATGAAACTGCCCAACAAAATCTTTGCTAAAGAACTATCGAAGCCTAACAAAATAATGAACAGCTTTTCGATCAGCCGTGGGAAACAGCTTTTTGGACCAGCATGATTAAATTGATTAGAAGTAACAAATGCAGTGTTTTAGATTTTTCAACAGAATTACAAATATTAAAAGGTACAAATAGGGATTTGACCTAGGTTTTCAAAAGAATAAGCCCACTGTTATCACTGTCCAGGGCAATAGTTAAGAGTAATCAAGGCGTATGTCAGTTGAATTTGTGCAGTCAATCTCCATAATGGATCATTTGCTGAACAAAGATAACAATTTAAATATAATTAATTTTAACTGCAGCAAAAAATATATATTTAGTTGGAACTTGTCATTATGGTCCAAGATAATTTTAGCTATGATAATGTAAATGTTTTTAGTTGCAACAAATCAATAATTATTTCAAGGGTAACAATATTTTTGGTAAAAATATATACTCACCTATCATGACCTGATATATAGCCTACTGTTGCCTGATTTCTAAAATATACATTGTGGTGTTATTAATGGTTCTATGTCAATTCAGAAATAAATTAGTTGTTATTTACGTGAACAGAGAAAAGAGCTAATTGAAATCGGTTGAAATATCACAACAACAGCAAATTATGTAGAAATAAGAATGACACATGGGGTGTTGGAAAGGAGAAATAGAATGACACATGGGGTGTTGGAAAACATAAAAAAGTTTAGACTGCTGACATTTCTGACCTGATATATTGTGGCCTATTTTAAAATATGCACTGTGGTTTTGCCAATCATTCACAGTTCTGGGTCAGGTTAAAATTAAATGAGAACCCATTTCAACAACAAGAGCCGACACATTGACAAGACTCGGAGACTAGTTGGAAAGCACCACCTCTTTTAAATACATGCGATTGAAAACTGATCAGAAGCTTGCGTGAAGTCTGTGGCTTCAAACATCATCAATCACATGGTATTGTTAGACCGATAGAAGCCTCGGTCCTTTCAAACAGACTGGGTTGAAATCTCAAGACAAGCCTCAAGCTGTCCCATCACTTCTTGACACCAAACTCACTGCTTTGAACTCACCTCTATATATTGTGTAAACCATCTTGGCCTGGGCAGAGGAAGCCATCTTGGCCTGGGCGGAGGAGGCCATCTTGGCCTGGGCGGGGGAGGACATCTTGGCCTGGGCGGAGGAGGCCATTTTGGCATGGGCGGAGGAAGCCATCTTGGCCTGGACGGAGGAGGGCATCTTGGCCTGGGCGGGGGGGGACATCTTGGCCTGGGCGGAGGAGGCCATCTTGGCCTGGGCGGAAGATGGCCGCAACTGTCATCTTCCCAGAAGGCTGCCATAAGTTGAACCCTGTCATACCTCTGGTAAGGCTTCTCCTTGCTATTTAGTAGTGGCTGGGTCATTCTGTCATGTTCAAGCTTGTACACAGGTAAAAGTGTTGTAAAAAAGGACTATTTATTAAAGACACTGCTTCTACTGATAATAACAGAAAACAAACCCAAATATGGGAGAAACAAACAGATATAACACACCTATACGGGGAAAGCTAAAGCAAAACAAACTTAGGAACTTCTCTTGGAAAACAAACTGAGGAAAACATAATTAAAGGGCAAAACATAAAACCCCAAGCTATAGACTTGAGTGTAGAACTGTTACTCATGCTATACTTTGAAGCAAGAATCAAAACCATTGACAAAAGCTTGAGCGCAGAATAATTATGCTCAAATGAATTGGTAGCAGCAGTGTTGCCATGTCCGCGGGTTTCTGGGTATTTTTAAACAACCACAGCTGCAGCATTTTCCTTTTAATAAATAAATGTGACCTAGGCTGTATGGTGCAGCCTGTACCAGGTATGAGAGGAGCTACTGCGTGGTGTGTATGAAAGAGAGGGAGAGTAGTCAATGACAGTATATGAAATTAAGAGAATAGGGTAAAAAAATACATTGTGGAAAAAAGTATTGGATTTTTTTACTCTGTGGCAACGTAAACAAATTGGGCTAGATTTAAGGCATTTTGGGCTGTTTTTGAGTAGTCATTGGGCTATAATTTTATGTTTGACCTGGCAACCCTGGTTAGCAGGACACAAGGAAAAAGCTGAATACAACCATAACATATAATGACCCAGCAAAGAACACAAGAACTCAGGGGTTTAAATAGGGCATGACATGTAAGATGAGATACGGCTGAAACTGATTACAGAGACATAGAAATAGGAACCATAGAGAGATGGCAGTTCTAGAATGGAATGAAAAATTAACAAAACCAAAAAAGCGAGACAGCAAACTGAAACACAATGTTGGGCCATGCTGAAACTAATATAAACAGAGCTGACAAAAGACTACTATAACTAGACAGGGTAGACAGACAACACAAGAATAAAGGTATCCTGCGTACAGCACAGGACTGGCATAGTCACAGTTTTCTAAAATTTTTATTACATCAGTCAATATGCCATTATTTTCAACAAACAGTATACTCATTCCACAGAAAAAAATGACAAAAAAACCCAACCAAAATCAATGGATCTGTGATGATTTCACTACTAGTTGGCGATCAACAGGCTCAGAACCTCAATAGAATTTTAGGCTACTCTCAAAATTCCGAAAGACCTACTGGATATTTAACATAGTTGTTAATGTCCACATTGTTTAACATCATGGCCTAGATATATTTTTTATTTCAACGTAACCCTGTTCTCCCAATGGAAATGTGTCACACAAGGAATTTCATACAGCAAAATTACTTTAATTATTTTATTGCCTCAGATGACAACTAGGCCTATTACAACTTCAATGGAACAAAATAACATACCTTAACTAACTAGGTGCAGGTCCCTGTGAAGTGGGATAATCAGGAGGGTGGCACACTGCAGATACTGCTCTGGGGACAGATCTCCACCCTCACCACTTGAGACTGCAAACAAGACCGCAGGGTGGGTTATATAGCAGCACAATAAAATATGCACCCCCCCGACACACACGTCTTCAAGCGCAAGTTCAACCCTTGAACATTTGTTGGTGTCCCCGGTGCAGAAACATGCAATGCCACACTTCACATTGGTTCTTGCACCGGAGCATCCTCAGGCACACAAGTTTTTCTTGCAGCGGCAGTATTTGCTGTGTCGGAGTTTAGAAGGTTTTGCCACTTTCATGGTTGCCACCAATTTGCCATTGACAAGTGTCTCCCAAAATCAGTGGCAGCTGGGTAGGTTGGCTGAACCATGTGTGCCCGCTTACACACAGGCAACTGATGCAGGGCTCAGCGAAGGTGTAATAGGAAGGCATCTTCAGTTGGTGGAAGGCAATGCATGTCTCCTTTGATGCTTACAAAGAGATGGGGTCGCAGTGCATCTAGAGTACCAAGAAAATAACTCCAGTCATAGAGTGACACCATGTATTGCAGTGCTGCTGTTATAACCTTTTCCAGAACATCCAGGCTTTCCTTAGGATCACCTTACCTGCACAGCAGAAGGTCTAATAGTTTAATAGTAGTTGTGTAGGCCCGCCTTTTTCCTCTTCTTTAGAGATAGCTCACTGTGTCACATCCGGTAAGTATGTAGATGCTGAGGAGAAGGGATGTAAGATCTGAAGCTGCAACATCATACTTCCCTGCCAGAGCTTCTGTGATGGCATTAACAGGTAGGAAGATATCCCCTGTCTCCACCCACAGCTCCTGCAGCCCCTCCATGTGTGTGATGTAGTACATGCACATCATGATCACATCTGTGTCTGTTGCAACCACTACAGCCCATTTGTGGTGCAGAGTTTGTAAAGATGATGCAATGTGTGCAAACATCCTGGTATATGCCTCCTCATGTTTCTCACAGGAAAGTTCTGGAAGCTCAACCTGACAATCCGCTGACAAGAGGACAGTGCGACCAGGATAACAACAGATTCCACCAAGAATAAGTTTGCATCCTGCAAGAAGTGACTTGTTCTAAGCTGCCCATGCTTCCTCTATGTAGTTCAACAGATTAGCTTTATTCAGTGGATTGTGAATGAAGCCTTTCCATTCATATATAGAGAGAGTATCATGTGGCTTGTACTCTTTCATTTTGCTGGGGCAGGTCTTCATCCTCTTCTCTCGTTCCTCACCTTTCAGACTTTCAGCAGGGGAGACATCATATTGATCACCAACAAAGTGGATGCAGTCATTGTATGTATATTTGTGTTGGTTTCCTTGTGTGTGGTGTATAGTGAAGCCAAAGGAGCTGCCTCGTGTACCTTCCTTGCAGTTAATGGAAGGTGCTGCTACATCAGGCTTGTCAGACAACGGTATGTTGTCCACTTCCCCCATGAGCTGCCAAGGGCTGTCTTGATTGCAGCCAGGTAGTCTGACTTGTTTCCTTTACGCATTGCATAACTTTGGTCAAGGGATGGATCTGGCTCAAACAGGGAGGCAGGGCAACTTGTCCATTCATGGCCATACACTTCCACCTTCCTGTCTTCGTCTAAGTCCTGAACAAAATACAGGTTATGCACAACTGCACTCTCCTCCTCATAGACCTTTTTGACTTTGAATACCATGGACATTGACTTCTTTGGCTTTGCTGTGAACGTTGAAAGTTTATTTGGCCTACATTCTTACTGTCTGTTCTTCTTGCTGCAGCCATTGCCTCCAGTCCTTTTTCATGAGTGCAGATCAAGTCAGCAGATGTGACTTTGTGGCATGTTGAAATGTTGATCAGCTTTTGTTCTTCACATGTGAAAGGACTGGTCATCTTGTTGTTGATGACATCTGTTATTTTCCTTACACCTTCTGCCTCCGTTGCACCTTGGCTGTCTTTGTTCTCGTGGTGTTTGGTGTCATCCGTATCCAGGTGTGCCATAGCCGTTGTCAGCTCTGACACAGCTGTCAGAACTGGAAGAGCTTTCAAGTATTTCTCTATGGTCGCTGGCTGCTGACTGATGCCAGTGAAAGGTTTTGTCTTGGCATCACGGTTGTAGGTGCCATGTCTGTCTAAACACCATTGAACCATCTTTCTGTTTGATGTACAGTGAACGTCCCATCCTTGAATTCCCTATAGATGTTTGGAGCAAGTGTGTGCAAGCTTCTCATAGCTTCTAGGTATTGGGGCAGTCAGGATATATACTTGCAGTGGCCAGCAGCTACAAGGTATGGTAACATCTTTTCCACTAAAGCCAGGTGTTCCGCCCACAGACCTGCACGCTCAGTATGGATGAACAATCTAAGAATTATCACCATATGCATGTTCATTAGCCATAGCTTTGTGGTAGGTGAGGTATGTGCTTCATCAAACTCTGCCATGAAATATGACAGCTTTTTCAGTTGGTCAGTTGCATCAGCACACGCAGAAGTTGCCTTCTCTACATCCTCTTCAGACAGGGCATCTGGACATTGTTGCTAAGCACACACATGTACTCCAGGGGCCTTATGTATAAACGTTGCGTACGCACGAAAAGCTTGCGTACGCTGGTTTCCAAGCACACGGTGTGATGTATAAAAAATTACTTGACGTGAGAATATGCGGTCCGTCACGGAAACTTTTGAGCAGGCGTGAGAATGTGCGGGCCGTACGCAAAGTCTTGTCTGGCTCTGTAACGTGGCAAATTCTAACTGAAAAGTGCCATAACTCACCAAACATTACAAAATAAAGTGTCCACTACAGTTACTGTAATACGTCTATGACGTTGACTATTCTAAAAAAAATAATTATATCCGCTAATAAAAGTTTGATCATTGATGTGGATGACTCACATCAAATTTTTTTTATTTTATTTATTTAAACTTTATTTAACCAGGTGGGCACGGTGAGAACAATTTCTCATTTAAAACGGCGACCTGGCCAAGATAAGGCAAAAAGGTGCAAGTACAGACAGAGTTACACATAAATACAAATACACAAGTATTACACAAAGGGTACAATAAAGACGAAAGATAAAAAATACAGTTGAAATACCATCGAAATTGAACGAGGTAGATGTAAGTACATGTACAATTAGTGCAAGAAATCTTAGGTTTAGAGGTAGATCGAATTAGTGTACATGGCAGGCAAATATAATGTAATAAGTTAAAATTAGTATGAACATTTACTGTGCAAATTTACTGTGCAAATGGTGGCAGTGCAAATAACAGTTGAGAAATAATATATTTAAAATAAATACTGTTCAAGTCAGTATAAACACAGGTGCTTATTTGGCAGAGTGCCACAGTAATGGATCAGAATAGGGAAAGGTAGTGCACGTGGGGGGGGGGAGGGTCAGCAGGTGCAATGGTCAGACAGAAGCTCTGATAATAGAGATTTAAATGAATTTAGGGGGACAGTGGTCATGAGTTTTAGAGTGTTCTGTAGCTCGTTCCAATCGTTTGCTGCGGCGAACTGGAATACATTTCGGCCAAAAGAGGTGTGGGCTTTAGGAGTGATCAGGGAGATGTACCTGGATGAGCGCAGGTTACGGGAGGGTGAGGCAATGGTGAGGAGTGAGTTCAGGTAAGGAGGGGTCTTGCTTAGGATTGCTTTGTAAATAAGGTGATACCAGTGGGTCAGGCGCCGAGTGTGTAATGAGGGCCAGCCCACTAGTCCATATAGGTCACAGTGGTGGGTGTTAAATGGGGCATTGGTAACAAATCGGATGGCACTATTATAGACTACATCTAGCTTTCTAAGTAGGGAGGTAGAGGCAGTTCTGTAAATGACATCCCCGA
>JACXGM010025315.1:0-15416 GCA_016801145.1 Umbra pygmaea | reverse complement strand
GCAAGAGTTTAATCTACTAGTTAGCTCCGCCATAGGTTCTTAGCGAAAAACCACTGGTGATAGGTCGTAGTTATATCCAATTGCGTACAGTGAGATTTTCAAATGCATACTTGGTGCCGCCCCTCGAGCTGGGTCATTTTCATTACTAGATCCCAGACCCATATCTCCACCGGATTTGGGTCTGGATTTTTCCAGGCTAACATCATCATGCGATTCTGTGAAACTGCCACGGATCCTTTACTTCTAAATCCGTGGCAGTTTCACTGAATTTTCGGACATTCCGTGGAACTGCCACAGACTTTGAAGTTAAGTGTCCGTGGGAGTATCACGGATTTCTAAGAGATCACGTTGTGTTATTCACGTTGGCACCAACGATGTTAGGATGAAACAGTCAGAGGTTACTAAGCAGAAGATAGCTTCAGCATGTAAATTAACTAGAAATATGTGTCGGCATCGAGTAATTGTCTCTGGCCCCCTCCCAGTCAGGGGTATTGATGAGATCTACAGCAGACTCTCACAACTATCGTTGGCTGAAGACGGTGTTCTGCCCATCACAGGAGATAGAATTTGTAGATAAACTTGAGGTTTTAGTCATGAAATCTGTGCGGCTTAATCAATCTGTTTTTATAGCAACTATCTACAGGCCACCTGGGCCATACACAATGTTTCTTAATGATTTCCCTGAATTTTTATCTGGCCTAGTAGTGATGGCAGATAATATTATAATTTGTGTTGATTTTAACATTCATATGGAGAACTTGAATGACCCTCTCCAAAAAGCTTTTATAGCAATAATTGATTCAGTGGGTTTTGTCCAACACGTCTCAGGACCTACACACTGCCATAGTCACACATTGGACATTGTTTTGTCTCATGGCATAGATGTTGTAGAACTCAGTGTTTATCCTCTTAATCCAGGAATTTCAGACCACCATTTGATTACTGTCACATCAGTAACTCCAATTATAACCCAACTGGGGACTTTTAAGAGCTGTAATATAATATATAAATATATATAATATATAAATTCTCTAACAACCCAAATGTTCTTGGATGCCCTTCCTGACTCATTCTACCATACCAATGATGTCAGAGTTGACACATCTGTGAACGATTTAACTGAAGATTTACACCTAACCCTGTGTAACACACTGGATGCTGTTGCACCGCTAAAAACTAAGCATATCCGAAAACAAGAAACTTGCACCCTGGTATACAAAAAAACACCAGAACCCTAAAACAAGCCTCCAGAAGATTGGAGCGGAAATGGTGTTCTAACAAGTTGGAAGTATTTTGACTAGCTTGGAATGACAGTACTCTGCATTACCGGAATGCACTTACTTCTGCCCGATCAGCCTGTTTTTCCAACCTAATTGAGAAAAAAAATAACCCAACATTTATTTTTGATACAGTTGCAAAGTTAACTAAAAAGCAGAATTACACAAACGAAATAGGACTACATTTTGACAGTAATTTATTCATGAGGTTTTTTGGTGAAAAGATCATTACCAGAAAACAAATCACAGAATCCTTGTGCAGAACAGTCAGGATGTTGGCTTAGGAAGGACACTGGATTTTTTAAATCCTGTATCCCTTGAGTATTTTACTAAATTAGTAAAGGCCTCAAAGCCTTCCAGCTTTCAATCTGGAACTTATTCCAACTAAATTTCTAAAAAGAGTTACTCCCTGTGCTTGGTTCGCATGTGCTAAAAATAATAAATTGCTCTCTATTATCTGGGTGTATACCAAACTCCCAAAAATTGGCTGTAGTGAAGCCACTCTTAAAAAAAAAGACCAAAAGACCAAACAACTACCGGCCTATTTCAAATCTACCATTTCTCTCAATAATATTAGAAAAAGTGGTTGCCCAGCAACTCAGTGCATTCCTAAAGGCTAATAACAATTACAAAAAGCTCCAGTCTGGGTTTAGACCCCATCATAGTACTGAGACTGCACTTGTAAAGGTGATAAATGACCTTCAAGTTTCATCCGACCAGAGCTGTGCCTCTGTTCTTGTGCTTCTGGACCTGAGTCCTGCCTTCGATACCATTGACCACAACATTCTTCTAGACAGATTGGAAACCTATATCGGGCTACGTGGACATGTTTTTGCATGGTTCTGATCCTATCTATCAGAAGGATATCAGTTTCAGATATCTGTGGATGGTCTGTCCTCCAAACAATCAAACGTATGCTTTGGTGTTCCACAATGTTCTGTTTTGGGACCGATACTGTTCTCGCCTGTCGGTAAAGTGTCATCCGAAAACACAATGTCAACTATCACAGCTATTCTGATGACACACAGTTGTACATTTCAGTGAAAAAGGGAGAACCCCCAAAACTGCATACCCTGGAAGCCTGTGTTTTGGATATAACGAATTGGATGACAGAAAATTACTTACTTCTAAACTCTGAAAAAACAGAAATGCTTATTTTAGGTCACAAACAAAAAGACCTGCTGTCAAATCTGGCAATAAACATAGATGGTTGTACAGTCATATCAGAAAAAAATGTTACTCTGGACCCAGATCTCTCTCTAGACGAACATGTAAAAATATCTCAAGAGCAGCTTTTTTCCATTTTAGGATCATTGCAAAAATTCGAAATTGTCTGTCAAAGAATGATGTAGAGAAGATAATCCATGCTTTTGTTACCACAAGATTGGATTATTGTAATGCTCTCTTTTCTGGCTCCCCAGACAAAACTCTAACAACTTCAGTTAGTGCTTAACACAGCCGCTAGAATTCTGACTAGAACTGCAAAATCGGAACACATTACCCCAATTCTAGCCTCTCTACACTGGCTGCCCATTAAGGCTAGGGCTGATTTCAAAGTGTAACTATTAACCTACAAAGCACTACATGGACATTCCCCTACTTATCTGTCTGATTTGGTGCAACCATTATACCCTCAAGCACATTACGTTCACAAGATGCCGGCCTCCTTACTGTTCCTAGAAATTGTAAACAAACAGCTGGTGGAAGGGCTTTCTCATATAGAGCTCCAATTCTGTGGAATGATCTGCCAACCCATGTGAGAGATGCAGACTCAGTCTCAACATTTAAGTCTATGCTGAAGACTCATCTCTTCAGTAAGTTCTATGGTATAGTGTAGTCTGGCCCAGGGGGCTAAAAAAGAATGGCGGCACTGTTGATGAACCCCCCATGCTGGCTTGCCTGGTAGGCTCCCCACTCTCCACTGGGATATTCTCCCTCCAATGCTACCCCTGCGGTGGTTTCGGTCTGCTGGTGACCCTTTGGGGGTGTGGTCTTGGCCATGTGGGTGGGGTCAGAAGCATGCCTGCTTGTTCCTGCTTGAGGCTTTCCTTTTGCAGGACCACGTCTCTTGTCCCCCCCATCTCAGCCCCAGATGTTATGTTGCAAAAGTTTATGTGCCGGGGGACTAGGGTTTTTCTGTCCCAAAAGGCAGATTATATATTCATTTTGGGGTCAGAGCTGTATCAAGGTACTAGACCAAAGGTATGCCCACTCTAATGTTCCTGATGTCATGTTCATCCTAGGAGGACCCAAACCCTTGGAACATGCAACAGGACCATGTGGCCTGAAGACCCCTTCCTGTCCCCGTCCTGTGCCCAACCCGCTGCTGTGCTAGATCCCATGTCACTGCGGTTGATGATCACTTTTCCACCTGGTGACGCCAGCTTTCATCTCCAGGCGCCATTACGTTCTTCCTTAACAAGACCACCAAACTGTATTAATGCTACATAAAGGCTATGGTCACAGCCCACCGATCATATCTTCATTGTTGGACAATAATTGAACACTGATAAACAAAGTGACCTTATTACAATGGGCTGTTTACCTTCAGATCCCCCACCCGGTAAAGCCAGAAGAGGACTGGCCACCTCCTTGAGTCTGGCCTCTCTCTAGGTTTCCTATCAGGTCCCTCCTACTAGGAAGTTTTTCCTAGCCACTCTGCATCACTTTTGTTGCTTGATTTTGGGGGTCTCGGGCCGGGTGTCTGTCAAAGCACTTTGTGACAACTGCTGTCTTAAAAAGGTCTGTCTTAAAAAACATGAACCTACTGTGAGCAAAACAACTCAGAAAAAGCTATTTTCTTGAGTAGTAGCAACTAGGTTATTAAATGATTGAGGCTGATGGAGACTAGCTAGTCATGAGATTTTTATATGTTTATTCAAGCAGCATATCAATGTGGGAAGTGGGACTATCTTGTAAGTTTTAACAGAAAAAATAATAATTTCCATGGCAAATTTAATAGAATTAAGCTGATTATTTTACTTGGAAGTATGAGACGCTTGAATGTTATGAAATTGGCGATGCATTTAGCCAGAGCTTTCTATCACTCTGATAACTTATGAATGGGAGTGGGATAGCCGTGAGTTTCATAATCAAAGTGCAAACGTTCATCTCTGTCCTTGCCCACATGTTTTTACCGCATGTGAATAACCAGGAAGTTTAAAATCTAAAAAGGTTTCAGTCTATCAGTCTTTGTCACCATCTGGGAGGTTGCAAAGTTATTCTCAGGGAAGGAGTTCAAACGGTGCTCAGAATGTTAATTTGCATTGCCTGAGAAAAACACAAGAAACTGCTTTGATCATAAATTCAGGTCAGTGCATTAGACCAAGAGTACATCTCCGCATCACCCCGTCTGCGGATGCTCCCTGAGACGATGCTCCACTGGGTGGGAACGAGGGTGAGAGGCAGGGAGTTGATGGATGAGGAGATGAGTGAGGTAGAGGGTAAAAGAGGAGAAGACAGCAAAGGGCATGACTGTGGGAGTAGAATAGGAGGGATGAAGGCTTAGGAGAGGAGAAAAGGTAGAGACAAAACTCACAGGAGGAGAAAAAGTGGGAAGCAGAGAAAGACGTTAGACCCACCTGCAGAGCCTGTGAAGCCTGACATGAAGGCCATCCGTGCGTCACGCTGCCCGATGTACTCGCTCTATCAGATAAACACACTGTCATAACTACATACACATGAAGTCAGACACGTACAACATACAATGTTCCTACCAGGTGAGCGTCTGTCCCGGGGATGATGTATGCAGAGACGTTGAGGGAGATCATAGCGTCCCTGAGGGCCTGCAGCTGTAGGGTGGTGTTGACCGCTGTGGACGGGAGGTACTGGAAAGAACAGACAATCTGCGTGTGAATCTTCCATTAACACAAACGCCTGGTTGACGTAGGGATTGGGATTGAATAGAAGTTCACTGTGGTAGCAATGCTTGTATAAATCATATTTGCACACTGCAGCCTCTGTTTGTTAGCTAGGCCCAGCGAGATCATGAGAGAGGCCCAGCTGCGTTAATCAGATGCTGATAGAGCCACAAGGACAACAACTATTCCCTTGACTGTCCTCAGGACAAAGTGCTAAATTATATTGTTATACTGCCATATCCACTTATACGCCCTATATAAACATACAATTATCTCTAAAAGGATTGACACGTGATAAAAAAGGTTGAATAAAACAAACAATACAGGTAATAGTTTATGCTAGCATTGGTTTATACATTATTTACACTGCATTGCTAGAGATAAGGCACACAATTTTCACTGTATGCAATTTCATATTTTCACTGTATGCAATTTCATGTTTCTGTGCACGTAAACAAAACATGAATCTTGAATATTCCCACATATGGATGATACTGTATATTACTTTTATGCGCTGGCCAGTTCTATTGGCACTGCACATCCAACATGGAAGCATTTAGTCAGCTCAAGTGTGGGATGATTGAGACCACAAGTTCTCAATGTGGTTATGGTCTGGGGAGTTTCCTGACCATGGACCCAAAATTTTGAGGTTTTGTCCCCCAGCCACTTAGTTATCAATTTTGCCTTCTGGCAAGGTGCTCCATCATGCTGGAAAAGGCATTGGTCATCACCAATCTGTTCTTGGGTATTTGGGAGAAGTTTCTCTCTGAGGATGTGCTGGTACCATTCTTTATTCAGGTCTCAGATTGTGTGGGAATAGAGGTTATGGGCCGTAGAGGCAATGTAGGGATTGTTAATTATAATATATCCCCTGTCAGCAGCTAGTGTTAAGGAGGTTGATAGGATGTACAGTGCTGGTAAGTTGACATAGTGTGGGGACTTTGATGCTCGTATCGAGGTGTGGGGGAGTGTGAGGACTCTATGGGGTGTTATGGGCTGGTGTGTATGAATGATGGGAGGGAGACTAAACTTTATGTTGTAACGGGTTGAAATCATGATTACATTTGACACTGGTGTCTGCTTCCTTAGCGGGGAGGGGCACAGTAAGTAGGAGGTGCAGAGTAAGACTACAGTAGGTAGGGATCATTACCCTGTGGTGTGTAGGGTGGAGGTAAGGGTGGAGGTAAGGGTGTGTAGACTGATCCCATTGGCGTAAATTTAGGGTGGGACGGTAGGGACATGTCCCCACCAATATTTAGGAAACATGTAATTGTCCCCACCAATAATTGCGATTCTAAACATATTTTTTTCATTCTGTTAACTATTTCTGCTCCACAATTGGTTCACTCTCTCAATATCAGCGTTACTCCTGATTGGCAGGAGAGCGCTGATCACAATGTGTACCAGCCTGTCAGCTAACAGTGGGCAGGTGAGCGTCGACTCGAAACCAGTAGTATACAGTCAATGGTCGAGGCGAGACTGTGAGAAGAGATTTAATTGCTTTTTGGCAGGCTACTCCTGTAAGCTATACTTTAACATTGAGTGAATAATAAACGATACAATCGAATTATATACACTCCTGTATATTATTGTTGAAAATGTATATTATTTCTAACGTTAACAAGCCTTTGCTAGCTCTGGAACACAACTACGGAATTGTCTGCTTGCTAGCTGTCGGACATTCATTTGTCTTGTAGTTGCGGTCGAAGCTGTGCTAGCTCGTACCTGAAAACTTGTAAAAAGGATTTGTTAAAATCATCATACCAAACTGCTTATTTCAATGTTTTTTAGATGTTAACAGAATGGCTCCAAAAAACGAATTACTGATATAAGGTTCTTCACAAAAAGACAATGTGTAAGTAGTATAATGTCTAGCTTTACATTGTTAGTTACAACTAGTTTACATAGTTATTAATGATTGGAACTTATTGTATTGTATACTCTGTCATTTATCAGACAAATGAAGTTCCAGTTGATCCAAGCAGCAGTAAAGAGACAGAAAGAGAAACATGGTCACAGGTGAGGTCTTAAATAGTCTAGTGATTATGACAGTAATGCTGGAAACACACTACAGGAGTTTTAAAATCCTAACCGATTTTGAAATCTTGTAGCAGCACACACTTAAAAAATATCTTTACAGATTTTTTTCCCTCAAATCTTAAACATGCTCACACTACAAGATTTGAAAATCGTGTCGCATCACACACTATACAATGTTATTAAGATTATCGTGCCAGAGGGGGCGCCTCACGTGATCTATGCAGCAGCTCGAAAGCGGATATAAACAAAATTAATACTAAAAAAAAATTATTTTATACAGGGTTTGCAAACGTTTATCCATCCATCTATTAACAAAGTACTGCCATAACAATTCCAATGTATTGTTTTACAATATTGCTCTGTATTGTAAATGTCCACCTTTTACCAAGAGTGCTTAATGCGTTTTATATATATTGGGTTGCACTTCTGGATTGGGGAACTTCCATTCAAAAGAAGTGAAACAATTAATAATAAATAAGTTTTATTCATAGTGAAAACTAAATGAGATGTTCCTCCATCTCTGAAGTCCAATGGATCCGTGTTGCAAGTTTCGAGTTGCCATTTGTCTACCGTCTTGTCGTAGACTTGTTTCCTATTGGCTATCGCGACAGTACTGACGTAATCACAATCTTACTCATCCCAATAAATATCAAACATGTTTGATAGGATCGGGGCGAGCCCGATTTGTGTGAGAGCAGATCGGCAGGTGTAAGATTCGATCTGTGAACGCCTCACATTACCAGATAATCTGCACCGAAAATCTGCACCGATTTCTCAGATTCTCTGGAGGTAAAAATCGGGCATAAATCGGGCATAAATCGGCCTAAAACTCCTGTAGTGTGTGGCCAGCATAAGTGTTGAAATATTGTTTTTGAGGCACAGTGTGTTCATACTAGGCTAAACTATTGCCATAAAGAAATACTCAGAAGAGCAATTGTGTATATACAGTGGGTGAAATAAGTATGGAACATGTCACAATTTTTCTCAGTAAATATATTTCCAAAGGCGCTGTTGACATGCAATTTTCACCAGATGTTGGTAACAACCCAAGTAATCCATACATACAAAGAACCCCCAAAAAATAAGTTCAGAAATGAAGTTGTGTTATAATGTGAAATGACACAGGGAAAAAGTATTGAACACACAAAGAAAGGGAGGTGCAAAAAGGCATGGAAAGCCAAGACAACAGCTGAAAACCATCAGCAATGAAAGAGGAATCCAGCCCCCTGTCAGTAGAAATTAATATCAGCTGGTTTAGTCCCAACTGATGACCTACAAAAAGGTCTCATTGCCAAGGTGTCACAGAAGACGCATCTCATGATGGGTAAAAGCAAAGAGCTGTCTGAAGACCTTCGCAACCTAATTGTTGCAAAACATAGTTATGGCATTGGTTATAAGCACATTTCTAAGCTTCTGAATGTTCCAGTGAGCACTGTTGGGGCAATAATACAGAAGTGGAAAGATAATCATTTCACCATAAATTTGCCTCGACCAGGTGCTCCTCGCAACATTTCTAACAGAGGAGTGAAAAGAATAATCAGAAGAGTTGTGTAACTTTCTGAAAAGTAGGTTTAAAGCACACAAGATACTTTGTGCCTGCAGACTTGAAGAAACCAATATTCAATTTAGCTAGCTAATATTAGATTAAGAAATAAGTTAACCACTGGACTTACGTAATGTTACAGAACTCTGAATAAACTTGAATATATTTTGACACTTCTGACCCACTGTATGAAATGCAGTATATTGTGTGTGTGTGTTTGCACAAACGCTTTCTGCTCATGCTTTTAGCAACAGGCAGGAGCATCGATAGCAAATAGAATGGTAAAACTGTGTCCCCACCAATGTTCAAACCAAACCTACGCCTATGACTGATCCCAAACACACACCCAAGGAAATGATCAAATGGTTTTAAAGAAAATAAAGCTGCTAAAATGGCCCAGCCAATCACTTGTGACTTGAATCCTAATTAGAGCTGTAACGATATGCATATCTCGATGAAATATGCACTCCAGAGCCCATTCGCCTGGCAACTGTATAATGCCCGCAACACAAACTTGGATATTTCACTTCAAAGTAATAGCGCAAGTTTTAATTCATTACAATAAGCATTGTGAATTCATTGAAAAGCTAGTGAAATTTAACCAAATGTAATTGTATTGTGCGTAAAAAAATAATAAGATGCCTTTGGGCCCATTTCCCCCTCTGTCTACTGGGTAGAGCACCTTCTCGCCATCCTTGGGGGAAAAAAATCCCATGGATTTTTTTGGGGGGGTGCTGTATGGGCGGTGAGGGCCTTTCCATCAGGCCCCACCGCAACCAGCTCCACGTCGGGCCCTGTCACAGCCGGCTCCAGCACTTCAAGCTGCCTGGGATCTGCGAGCTACGGGGGTCTGCTGCCGCTGAGCTGCGAAGGTCTGCTGTCGCTGCCACCGCCGAGCATCGGGGGTCTGCAGCCGCCACCGCCATGCAACGGGGGTCTGCTGCCGCCGAGCTACGAGGGACTGTTGCCGCTGAGCTACAAGAGTCTGCTGCCGCCGCTGCAACACACGAGCAAAGGGGGGCTGCTGGGGTTCCCTCGCCGCCGGAGTCTGCCGCCAAGCTATGGGGTCGTCAGCAGCTGGTTTAGGGAGGAGAGCTTAGCTGCCAAGACTTCCGGCGGACTCTCCGCCCGGGTGGGTCTGGGTAGTGGTCCTGAATGTTTGGGGTGGTTGTTTTTGGTCCTGCCCGCCCTCCCTTTGGTCTGGCCGCCCGGAGTGTCAGCCTTTTTGGGGGGGGCTACTGTAACGCCTAGCCCAGGGAGGGCTGGCGTTACCTTGAACTGAGACTGGTCCAAAGATATTGTTTAGTGTATTTATATATATATATATATATGTATGTTCAGCCATTTGTGTTTCTTATTCATGGTGGTTTGTTCTTGTCCAGTTTCTTTGTAAATAAATATCACACTTTAGAAGATGCGCCTGCCTCCAATTCCTACTGAACTGTGACAGCTTCTGCTTTGCATTACATGAAGCCATGATCAAATAAAATCTAGAAACATTGTTTTGTGGGGTGTTTCTTCCACGATCAGTTTGTTTAACACCGCTTCAAGTCTATTTATCTCGTCAGTGCAAAGTGTATCTGAGGCAAGCTGAAAAAAAAGATGTGGAGGAGGCCGTAGGAGGGCAACAACCCAGCAGCAGGACCGCTACCTCTGCCTTTGTGCAAGGAGGAGCAGGAGGAGCACTCCCAGAGCCCTGCAAAATGACCTCCAGCAGGCCACAAATGTGCATGTGTCCACTCAAACGGTCAGAAACAGACTCCATGAGGGTGGTATGAGGGACGGACGTCCAACGGTGGGGGTTGTGCTTACAGCCCAACACCGTGCAAATTCGGACCCTGGCACCCTGTGCTCTTCACAGATGAAAGCAGGTTCACACTGAGCATATGTGACAGACGTGACAAAGTCTAGAGATGCTGTGGAGAACGTTCTGCTGCCTGTAACATCCTTCAGCATTACCTGTTTGGCGGTGGGTCAGTAATGGTGTGGGATTTCTTTGGGGGGCCGCACAGCCCTCCATGTGCTCGGCAGAGGTAGCCTGACATTAGGTACCGTGATGAGATCCTCAGACCCCTTGTGAGACCATATGCTGGTGCGGTTGGCCTTGGGTTGCTCTTAATGCAAGATAATGCTAGACCTCATGTGGCTGGAGTGTGTCAGCAGTTCCTGCAAGAGGAAGGCATTGATGCTATGGACTGGCCCGCCCGTTCCCCAGACCTGAATCCAATTGAGCACATCTGGGACATCATGTCTTGCTCCATCCACCAACGCCACTGTCCAGGAGTTGGCGGATGCTTTAGTCCAGGTCTGGGATTATATATCCCTCAGGAGACCATCCGCCACCTCATCAGTAGCATGCCCAGGCATTGTAGGGAGGTCATACTGGCACGTGAAGGCCACACACACTCCTGAGCCTCATTTTGACTTGTTTTAAGGACATTACATCAAAGTTTGATCAGCCTGTAGTATGGTTTTCCACTTTGATTTTGAGTGTGACTCCATATCCAGACGTCCATGGGTTGATAAATTTGATTTCCATTGGTAATTTGTGTGTGATTTTGTTGTCAGCACATTCAACTATGTAAAGACGAAAGTATTTCAGACGACTAGTTCATTCATTCAGATGTAGGATGTGTTATCTTAGTGTTCCCTTTATTTTTTTTGAGCAGTGTATAAACACACACTATATTACTATTGTAATATAGTATGTATACATACAGTACATATTTGTGTAAAAGGGTGTGTGAGGGGCCATGAATTGTTTCCGAAGTTTCACTTATAATGGGATATGAAGATGCAGAATGAAACATAAGCAAGAATTCATCTGTTTTGAGACCATTTTACTTAGGTCTATAAAAACACAATAGAGGTGATGCTCCTGATCGCTGGATGCAGTGATGGCTTGGCTGGAGGCTGCGGAGGAGAGAGCAGTTTTTAATGAGGTTGATTCGTATGCTAATGACGCTGATGGGCATCAGCAGTTGGCGGTTATAGGTAGTTTGGAAGGCCTGGAGGTTTTAGTGTTAAGGGAGGCTAAGGGGCCTGAATGCAGGCAGTGAGGTTCTCCCCCCCCCCCACTATAGAAGCTTGTGTTAATGTTTGGGGCAGTACAATCCAATTAATCATTATACATAAATAAGAGTAAGCAGCCTAAGTGGGAGTAACATTTCTTAAATTCAGTTGGAAACCCATCCCGACCTGGAGTTTTGCTGCTTTGCATAGATTTTACACAGTAAAAACGGCTGTGTTAAATCAACACGCTAAGTGTTAAATTAACACTCTCAGTGTTTATATAGGTCAAAATTGACACTTAAGAGTGTTAATTTAACACTTAGGGTGTTGATTTAACACAGCCGTTTTTACTGTGTATGTACTCAACCACCTCTTCAACCAACATCAGTGGCAACAGAGTGTGTGTCTAATGTATCCAAAAACAGAGTCATATTGGCCTTGTCTGCTGGAAAGTGAAGAATATAAATATTTAAAAAAGTGTTATTGAGCCCATCAGCGTTTGAAATTAAACAATAAGAAGAATATTTAATTTGTACCAGACGTGTGGCAGCAAGTCAATTTAATTAGTGGGCCAACAGACAACTTGCCTTGTCACCGTGTTTGTAGTAATTGGCCTCTAAGAGACATTACTGTTCACTTATACAGGCAGGCGCCATCTTGGGAAAACCGACTCAACCAATCAAACCACGAACTTTGTGCTACGTGAGCTGAACTGTGAGCATATTGTGTTTGATTTTAGTTTGCATCACCAGCTGTAAGTCTTGCTCATTGATCTGCATGAATGAAAACTATCAGCTCACGTAGCGCGTTGCGTTCGTGGTTCGACTGTTTAAGTCTGTTGTCCCAACATGTCACCTGCCTGTATACGCGAACGGTACTGTCTTTTAAACTATATTTTTAATAAAATGTCTGTACACTTACAAAGTTCTCAATGCTTCGTTTTGCATGTTGGGACCCTCATTATGCTACCATGGAAGTGTGGTGCTATTTTGAGCCTTGTTAGTGGTATATAATAGCAATCTATTTTTACTTAATTCATGCGCTCACAAGTAGCGTCATAAGGTAATTATCAGTTTGCACTAAAACTGGGCACATTCGATTAGCATTTAAGTCTTTAATTCGTAGATGGGTCTCTTATAAGAATAGCACATCTACTTTAAGCTTTTTCAAATGGAAGAAAACACAAGACCTCTAGTTTGGATTGTTTGAAGCTTTTAAATTTCAAGATATGAATTTAGTAGCATTGGGGCAACCTACTCTACTGTGGTCAACATTGAGATTGTTAGCCATTTCAAAAAGTTTAAGGAAATGTTTTGGAAAAGACCAGGCGATGTAGTATCATTAACCATCGCAACCAGATAAGAAAATCCAATATTAAAGATAATAAAATTAAAGATAGAAAATAAGGAAAAACAAACAGTAACTCCCAGAAAGCCAACAGGACAACCCCCATTGGAGCACTCAGGAATGCTAATCACCCGATGGTTGCAACGTCTTAAAAAGTCTTGAGACTTGTTCATCTACCGACTTTGGATTTTTGAGACTCAAGCGTGCAACCGCAATTTCATGGCTCACTGTTCTGTCACTGTAGTCTGAAAGGTGTCAAACATTCGAACACCATCCAGGGAGCCATAGCAGCATCAGTGGTAGTTTTCAACTCTCTGTCCAGGGCAGCCGGGACATCACATGCTAAATCCAAAAGTCACAAACCAGCATTTTGGTACATCACCTTTATCTGTCACTACTTTCTCTTTCAGTGACCAGTTCACAAAAGCTAAACAAATTGTATTTCTTAATATCTTCAAAATGAATAACAAAGCAATTTAGATGGGACAATGATTCCCTACAATAAGCAGTGTATATTTTGTCATTTAAACAAGAATTGCAATGAGGACATGATGAATTGTGCTTCCATGGTGTATATCAATGGTCCAGTCCATCAGTAATAACTTATGCATTTTAGGCAGTGCTTTTCTCTGTAACAAATCAATGCAGGGTTTAGGGAATCATTATCACATATAAATCACTTTTTTAGAATCTTTAAAATGTCAACAAATACTGTTTTTACAGCAATGTAAGCTTGTCACTTGAAAGAAAAAGCATTTCCATTATTACGACTATTTCTAAAAATAGCACCTTTAAACTTTGCCTGTTTTGCAAATAAGACGTATTGAGCAAAAAGGGATTTAGGGGCTTTGACTGAGAGATTAATTTCATGAGAGTATACACTCACCTAAAGGATTATTAGGAACACCCGTTCAATTTCTCCTTAATGCAATGATCTACTCAACAATTACATGGCAGTTGCTTCAATGCATTAAGGGGTGTGGTCCTGGTCAAGACAATCTCCTGAACTCCAAACTGAATGTCAGAATGGGAAAGAAAGGTGATTTAAGCAATTTTAAGCGTGGCATGGTTGTTGGTGCCAGACGGGCCGGTCTGAGTATCTCACAATCTGCTCAGTTACTGGGATTTTCACGCACAACCATTTCTAGGGTTTACAAAGAATGGTGTGAAAAGGGAAAAACATCCAGTATGTGGCAGTCCTGTGGGCGAAAATGCCTTGTTGATGCTAGAGGTCAGAGGAGAATTGGCCGACTGCTTCAAGCTGATAGAAGGGCAACTTTGACTGAAATAACCACTCGTTACAACCGAGGTATGCTACAAAGCATTTGTGAAGCCACAACTTTAGTGATGGGCGCTTGACAATCGAATGTCGAAACTGTCTCGATGTTTTCGACACTCACTGCATCGGAACAACGTATCGAGACGTGTTTCAAAAACACTGCTGGTCATATGACAAAGTGTCGTTGAAACACTTTGTCATGTGACATTGAACGATACCTGTGTCGCACTTGTCAAAAACACTTACGTATCGGGTATAAAACGAGGCGCGAGATTTGTGAGAGTATTGCAAGATTGTTTATTATTATTATTGGATATATATTTATATCTTTGACATTCTGTATAAATCCTTTACACACACACACACACACACATCGTCAACTGATAATCCTGGCGAGGGGTCGCAGGCCTTTATACAAATACAAATTGATAACTGTTTTATTGCCAGGGGTTGGTGATAACCCGTGGTCACTCCTGGAAAACAGAGTCAGTGACACCAGGAAAATACGGAGTGCTAGTGCCAATGCTATGGTTGAAGTTCAATGGTACTTAGCAGATACATACTTTGTCTTGAATTGGTGTAGTGGGCGAAAAATACAGGGGTCTTCCCTCACCTATATTAACATGCAATGGTCCATTTAGCCATCCCTGCAACCTGTACCCTTCGAGAATTTTTGTCTGCCCTGCGAGATAAAAAATGAATCGACTGAGTATTGGCAATGTGAAAAATATAACGTCAATTACACACTCAAGGTCTTAAACGATATCACAAATGCCATTGATAAAAGACACTACTGCGCCGCTGTTTTTATTGACCTAGCCAAGGCGTTCGATTCAGTCAATCATCACATCCTTATCGATAGACTCCGCAGCCTTGGCTTTTCCAATAACTGCCTCGACTGGTTCACCAACTACTTCACTGACAGGGTTCAACATGTCAAATCTGAGGGTCTGTTGTCTGGACCTATGGATGTCTCTATGGGGGTGCCACAGGGTTCGATTCTTGGGCCGACACTTTTTTCTGTGTATATTAATGATGTCACTCGTGCTGCTGGTGAC
>JACXGM010025312.1:0-15356 GCA_016801145.1 Umbra pygmaea | reverse complement strand
ATCATCCTAACACCACGGTAACCATCCACTTGACATCACGGTAACCGTCTTACTAACATCATGGTAACAATCATTCTAACATCACGGTAACAATCATCCTATCATCACGGTAACCATCCATTTGACATCATGGTAACCATCCTCCTAACCTCGTGGTAACTGTCCACCTAACATCATGGTGACAATCCTAACATCACAGAAACCATCCTCCTAAAATCACAGTAATCGTCCTCCTAACTTCACAATACTAACACATAATATGGATGAGATTTCCTTGGGTCCATTTCTCATTAAAAGGGGACTTTTTCATGACTGAAGTTCTGGAGGTTAGGGAGTGGGCCAATACATACCCTGGTCATCTCCCTCACAACAGAATCTGTACACTGGATACAGGCTCACAAGTTCTTACTCAAATCACACAATAAAGCATGAATTGGTCTTGTCCAATTTCCAACTAACCCTGCCTTGTTGGCAACTCCGCAACTCCATGGACAGATGCTGGATAGTAAAGGGGGCTCACATGGTTCACCCAACCACAAGTCAATTCTTTTTACACTATTCATCCAACACGGAAAACTTTAGTCAGATCATGTGTGGGATGATTACACTCACCAACTATACTTCTGCGATAGAACTTACAGGCGCCCAATCTGCACACAAGGAGTCACTGGATAGCAACGTGGCAAGGTAGATAATCCAACTTATCTATCTCAAATCCCGGGCACCGCTATGCCAATTTGCGCTGCCTCTTGCCGGGATCCGGGCAAAGTCGGAGAAGGCATAGTCAGGTTTGAACCAGAAACTAACTTTTATGAGGAGTTGATATCGACCAGTCTTCTCAGTATAGTATATTTTATTTAATAACATTTCCTTACAGTATTACAAACTGCATTTGTGTTTTAGAATGGAAAACTCCTCAAGGCTGACTCAGAATTTCGACCTGAGACATTCTTCTGGTCACTTTATCTCCCTGAAGGGTGAAAAGTTAAACAGGCACTCCACATGACTTCCCACTGTGATCCTTAAAAAAGGAACCACATACTTTCCAGGCTATGGGTGTACAGAACCCGCAGGCCACTGCTGACCTCCATCTTTAACAGTGCAGAGCCAGAAGGAAGTCACACATGAAACCCACTCACACAGGCACACACATAGACACATTCACATGCTCAACTGTCTCACATTAACTCTGAGAGTGTCTGATTGAGATCTCTCTCTTTCACATACACAGCCGTGCGGCTGGAAGAGCCGCCGCCACCTCCGGGCCTTTTGACCCGACACCTGCTGGGACCGAGGAATACTCCCCCCTCCCTGTCATGCCCGTCTGCACCCGCCACCACCCTGGAGACAGTTAGTCTATAACAGTTAGGGTTACAGTGTGTAGCCGTCCATCGCATGCAAGAACAGTGCACTTTGTGTGCGTGTATTCACTGTGCTATGTATCGATACATATGAGGCTTCATTTGATGCACTTAGGCAGTCTAGTGCACTACGCAAAACCAGCAAATGTGATTGTACTTGCAGGTCTGTTGCCACAGGAACTATGTTTATCTGAATGATGAAGACAGAACAGCCATCAGTATTTCCAATAGATTTTGGTGAGTACTGTTAGTAGCTATAAACTGTTAGTGTATCTGACTAAACTGAACTCTCACTCTCTTATGGCCTTGAACTTGCCATGCTGTCTTGGACTCAGTTCTGCCTGCTTCTCCCCTTGAGCTCTTGCAGCTCCATGGCTCCTACAGGTTGTCAGAGACCCGGGAACAGATGGCTTTTCTCGGCCAGCTCCCAGCTGCACTCTAGCAATGGTAACACAGTGCAAGCAATGCTACATCACATCACACGTAAAGCTAATGCCATGCTACTGCTGCATTGTTATGTTTGCCCTAAACATCTATGCCAATGCTACGCAATGCCATGACTAAGTCACTACATTCCCCCAAAAGATTATGCTAATGCTACGCTATGCTATCTCCATAACACTAAATTCCCCTGAAGGTGAGTGATGAGGGAAGAGCTATCCCGATTAGAGGAGAATGCCGGCTATCCATAACTACCAACCCTCTCTTAAGACACCCTTTCCGTCATCTAGATGAATTGCGCACACTTGCAAAATCAATTAAGCATAGATATTAGCTCTTTTCACAGTCACTTCCCTGGAAAGCATTTGTTCTAAATAATCGCGGCGAACATCCAGTGGTGTTTCTCAGACGCATAAAAGAACACACATCTTTTGTGTGCAGGTTCACTAGCAGCAGAACCCTGCGTCAACGTGTCTCGACATGCATGGAACAGACTTGTGGGCCACTCAGGCACTATGGCCTTCAATGCCTTTGTTTGATCTGTGTGCGTGTGTGTGTATGAACTACTAGGGTCACGTTCTACCAGCCCTGACTGCCCCGCACATGGGAACCGTAGTCAGACAGAAACAAAGACACAGCAGCCAGATGGTGGAGAGGAACAGAGCCAGCCATGCACCTGGTTCAGATGCGCTGGCTGGGAACAGAACAGAGGGACGAACGATGCTACAAACACCGCGGATTGGGCAGCTAATTAAAGCCTTAGACTTCCTGCTGTAGCCCCTAAATTACAACCCTGAGAAAGAAAGCCCTATTATCAATTAAGGGCATACTGTCTGAGAGAGCGACAGCTATTTATGGTTGTCTAGAACAGCATGTTTTGCTTTGGCAAGGTCAGATGTCTCGCCAAAACGTATGGACACTTAAGAGTATAACAAGTTTGCATTAGGAAATGTGAATTATCAAGAAAACATGTCACCCAAGCAGAGTACAGTGTGTAGATTGTGATCACACAACACAAATATACCTAGAAGTTCAACACCTTCAATTACAACTAACTACCAGCACCTTTCTCCATATTCTGTTTGAAATACACAAAAAAAGTGAATTGAGGGTTAACAAGATCATAAATATGTTAACGTAGAAGGTTATAAGGTTTGTGAACCACAATATCTATTTACCTTTGCACCCTGAGCAATGCTCAATGAGATGAGGATGCTATTGAGCTAGCAAGTACCTCAATACAGCATAAATATAGGCCAAACCTTCCTTCCTTACAGCATGCCTTGGACGGTTGCATTTCAAAACTTCAGAAGTGTTAAGTATTTTCAGCTGATGTTAAAATAGCAAAGTACCCGCACCCCCCGAACAGTTATATTTAGTTACTTTGCTTTGCATTTGCAAAATACTGTTTATACCATTTATACTGTGTGTATAGGCATACATACTGTACATAGATTGTACAGTGATGTATACATTATCTGAGATGTGGTTAAAATGGTCCATTGTGGTACACTGGAAGAAGACAACCACACATAAACGATAATGAAAATCTGAAAAATAGTGTCATGCGCACATTTAGAAGTATTGATTGAACAAATTTAGAATTTTAACTTAAAATAAAAGATATGTACAATATATTTATTATGTAAATATATATGGATATTGATTAAAATGTCTATTTGTGCTTAGAATTACAGGTGGAATCACACAATATTTAAATAATGACCTAACTCTAATGGCTCGTAGCTCTGGGCCTGAAGCAAGGAGATGCATATGGGTGACACCAATGTAGGAAAATATAACTCTCCCTAAATAGGGACACCTATCCCCGGAGGTTTTAAAGGGCAATATCTATTGACAACACATTTTACCATATACACAGTACATGGAAATACCATTGATACTCAAACCTCTTCTTGGAAAGCACCAAAACGGTCCAAAGTTTAGCTGTAGCCAAGAGCTTGAACACCTTCATTGTAAAATAAATTACCAGTACTTTTCTATGATTTTACAGACATTTCCTTCAATATAAGCACTTTCTGTTAATATCTTGAAGAAAATGTCTGTAAAAATAACAGAAAAAAGTACTGGTAATTTGTTGAATTTAGACATTTTTTTTTGACACAGACATTTTTTACAGTGTAGCTAATTCAACTTATTTACTAATCAACCAACAGGTTTTTGACTAGTGGATTTGGTGTTAGTTCAGGGCTACAGCTAAACTGCGGACTCTGGTGTTCCCCAAGAGGAAGTTTGATTATTAATGGTATTTGACAATCTTTGAGTTAAACGCAATAAACACAACAACAAGTAACATGTGTGACTTAATACTACCTGTATTTTGAAACATACATAAGCAGGAATATCAATATTGAAAGGCAAATTATGTGCACAGAAATGTAAGAAGGTTTGGTTCATATAACATCAGATGTGAATTTCCAGGGAATATAAATACACACAGCTACTGAAATCCAAAGCCTCCCAAGGAAAGGATCCCTAGAGAAGGTAAGAAATGGATCTGGCTGCAAAACACGGAAGGCCTTATTTGATGGTGATGACAAGTCAAACAAAAAATAGAAGCCCAAAAAAACAGAAGCACTTAAGAAAATGCTCTCAACTTTTATTTACATTGCCACTAACATTATTATAAAATCTAGTATGTATATCAAACGCAATCCATTTCTGTTCTAAACCTAAAAACACCAACGAAGCAGATCAAGATCTTGGTCCTTATGAAGCTGTTCAAAATCAGTAATTTCCCCTTTACACACAAATGTTAATGAGCTATTTTCACTTATGAATTTACATAACGGCAGACATGTGGCACGATGAATACCTGGAATGCTTCAGAGCAATTGAAGATGGCGAACTTGGTTTAACGGTGTCAATTCAAACACAGAATGAAACAGAGGGACAAAAACGACCAGGGAAAAAAACACCCCATTGTTCATGACACAATAAATGTCAGAGCTTTTTTTAGACCGTGCATTCCACCACTTTCACCGAAAACACACCCACAGACACGATTTGGACTTTGTCCCCGTCTGACCTCTTCCACTCCTTCTTTAACCCTCTTCTATAATAGCCACCCTCAGCAGCAGGGCAAGGAGAGAAGAGGGGTTATGTGCTAGCTCTCAGTCATGAACAACTACCTTCAAGTCTTTGTGGTGAAAACACTCTGGATATTGACAGAGAACAAAAACATTCAGTCTCAAAGGGCCCTTCAATCTTAGAGAAAAGCTCTAGTCTCACGATAGGCCTATAGACGGCACATGCGATGAGTCTTCCATAATCATTCCTACAATATCAAAGAGCACGCTGTTCAAAGAGGGAACAGAGACTCTTACCGTTATCTTCTATGGTGAAGTAGAATATGTCACTCGTGGCGTTGCTCCCATCAAGCAGAACGTAGCAGATCTTCATTTCATCTATATCAGCTGATGGTATCAAAGGGTTGAGAGGTAATGTAAGGAGGGTTTCTTCTCTACATATTTTAGAGCATCTGAGAGGATTACTCCACTTTTTACTGAGGGTTAGTTACAGCCCTAAGGCGTCACTTTGGATTATGTCAAAGAAAAGGGTATTTTAATTCTGAATTAGATATGAGTGTTTACTGACATTGTAAAACATATAATAATAATCTGAATGTATATGATTTACAAGAGTTGACAATAGCATGTTCAATTGAAAATGTATCAGATTTCTTTTGTTTAGCTGTCGTTAGTTGTATATGTAATAGTAAATGTTACGTTACCTTGTGTAAAGGCCTTGATGCTATCATTACCCAACTCAATGTTCATGATGAAGCCGTGAAGCGGGGCCTCGACCACAGAGTACTTGAGGACTTTGTTAGGGCTGTCTCTGTCCTCTGATTTTAAGGCCTTGCTGGTAATCAGGAAGCCTAGGTGACCAGTATGCAGAACCTTTAGGGAAGGAGCAGCCTTATTCACCACAATCTGGGGGACCCCGTTGTCAATCGTGCTAATGTGAATCGTCATCATCTGAGGCTTGCGTGTCTCATACACAGTATCAGGGAAGACATAGAAGTCATTGTGTGTGCCGTCGGTGACAGTAAACGAGAAGCTGTCCTCGTTTGTCTCTGTGCCGTCGTGCTTGTAGGTTATGAGGTTCTCGTTCAAGTCTTGCTTGGTGAATGTGTTTACTGGCTGGGTGCCATTGAACAGCAGCTGGCCATGAACTGGCACCTGAGTGACCACAAAGCGTAACAGGTTGTCTGGTGTGTCTCGGTCCTCTACAGTTAACTCGAATGGGGTGATAAGCTTATTCTCGCCCTCTCCCAACAGCAGCTTGTGGACGGTCAGGACAGGTTTCTTGTTGTCTACATCCGTGATGGACACTCTGAAGGTGCGGAAGACAGGGTTGTAGCCATCTGTCACCTCAAATTCAAAGCTGTCCATCTTCATCTCATCATCAGATGTGTGGATGTAGTAGATCTTGTTGCCAGCCAGCTGTAGCTGTGTGAATGTAGAGATGGGCACGCCTGGGAGGTCAGTGGATTCAAGGTGGCCTCTGCTAGGGGCACGTGTGATACTGAAACTGAGGAACTCATCTGGGCTGTTGATGTCAGTAGTGCTGAGCAAGTCAGTCGTGAGAGTCACTTTGCCCCCTTCTCTGAGGGTCACGCCTTTATTGATGACATCAGGGAACACCATGTCGATACTTCCAATGTTGATGTAGAAGTACCGGTCGATGAGGGGGTTAATGCCATCAGTAACGTCAAACTTCAGCAAGTCGCGAACGCCCTCCTGGCCCGTATGCACATACTGGATTAGGTTTTTGTCAACTTCATCTTGGGTGAAATTCATGTTGAGGGTAATGTTGCCCACAACATTTCCAAACTTGGTGATTCGCTGAAGGTAGCCCTGGCTTGGGCCGAAGCGTATAATATAGGTTAACTCTTTGTCTTCTGAGTCTAGATCTGTTGCCTTTAGGACTCTGTTGTTAATCATTTTGGTTTCTCCAATCTCAACCTCTAGTCCATCATTGATGGCCATTCTTGGTGTCTCATCATCGACAGGAATCACCATAATTAGAATTTTTTTCACCACTGCGTGTTTCCCGTCTGTGAGCCTGACTTCAAAGCTGTCTTCTTTGGTCTCTGAATCATCGTGTTCATAAACAATGTTGGAGGCCTCCTTGATTTGTTCCAGGGTGAACTTTAGAACAGGTACTGTGCCAGTCGTGAGCTGCTGCACAATCCTGCCATGCTTGGGGTTCTTTATGATCTCAAACTCCAGCTCGTCCCCTGGAATGTCTATGTCTGCTGCATTCAGGATAGGGGTGTCAATGACCAGACTCATGCCCTCCATCACCACAAACTCACGGACGAAGATCTCTGGTTTCTCGTCATTGGCAGGTACGATGACGATTGGGAAGAAGTGGCGTTCAGAGAAGTTAATGCCATCAGAACACCGGAAAGTAAACCGGTCTTCAACAGGCTCCACCCCTTTGTGTATGCTCTGGACATAGTATATATGGCCAACAAAGACATCTTTAAAGCTAAAGGCAGTGATGGCAGTACCTGCCCTAGATTTTTCCGAACCTGGAGCTGGGGAGATATTCTCCACATACCCGGATGTTGGTTGGACGATGATGGTGCAGAGGACATCATCGCTGTTTGTGTCCATGTCCTCAACCTGCATATGATCAAGTGTGATGACGTTCTTCTCCCCTTCAATCACAACAAACTGCTCCCCAACATTGACAACGGGTGGGATGCTGTCGACGGGCAGGATGGTGACAAGAACTCTGACGCCCTGCACCTTGTTGCCCCCAACAACCCATTCATCTGACATGTCAGAGATGGTGAGGTTGAAGGAGTCATGCTCTTTGAAGGAACCAATCTCACCGCTTGTGTGTGCATATAGCACTAGGCCGTTGATGATGTCTTGTTGCGTGAACCTCTCTGAAGGGGCGCCGTTCACCAGGATCTCGCCGAGTCTGGGGTGCTCCTCAACAATGAAGGTCAGCATCAGGTCATCGGTGTCTTCATCCCGGCCCTGGATGATATTGCTGGTGATTTCAGTTGCTCCATTTTCCAGGACATCGATGGAGGTTCCTAGTAGGCCATTGGGGAGCATGATGGTTGGGGTCTCGTCATCCACAGGATGAATGGTGATCTTGATAATGACTGGTACGTTGTGAAAGCCATCGCTGACCTCCACCTTTATGATGTCACTGAGAGACTCCGCCCCGTTGTGGATGTAGGCCAGCCGGCTATTTTCGATGTCCTCCAGGACGAACGTCTCACTGTTTGACATGTCGATTCCTAAATACTGCAACTGCCCATAGCGGGGAATTTGGATCACAGTGAATATAATATTTTCATCTTCTGTGTCCTGGTCAGTAGCATCAAGCTCCTTTTTAGTTATGATGTATGTGCTTCTCTCTTGACAAGTGAAACCAGTGTTGGTAATAAACGGGGGCTTGTTGTCAACAGGTTGCAGGAAAATTGTGAATAGTCCATCTATGGAATTCCCAGCAGTGTCCTCAACAATGAATGTAAACTGAAGGACTTTTGGAGTGATGCCCAGTTCCTGGTCAGGTGGCTTGTAGGCCAATTTGTGGTGGTTGATCTGGGCCTGTGTGAACTCGCTGATCACCGTGTCAGGGCTGTCAGTCAGAACAATATTACCCAGAGGGGCCGGGTTGTTCTCATCTGTGTCAGTGGGTGGCTTGGTGATGGAATATTTCAGATCTCTGTCATCCGAGTCCAAATCGGTGTAACGTAAAAACAACTTTGTGAAGTGAGTCAGCTCGTACTCTTGCACCGTCATGTGAAGCGTGGTCCCAGCGTATAGCTCTGGTGGGAGATCATCCACCGGCTGGATCTTAATGGTGAAGCTATGCTCACCGGACTGGTTAGGTGGGTCATTGTCATCTTGGACACGGAAAACAAACTGGTCCATTACAGTGGTGGTGCTGTGAGGCCCGGTGTGTCGGTAGAAAAGCTTTCCATCCAGAATGTCCTGCTGGAACCATTCGGTCACCACCTGTTCAAACATCTCATCTGTCTCACTGAACTTCCAGAGAGACGGGTCTGTGGGAGGCTCCACTTGTCTAAGGAGAAGCTCCCCTACAGTAGAGTATGGAGTCTCAAGGATGAATTTAATAGTAGAGTCCTCTGAGTCTATATCTGTGGCGCTCAGAATGAAAGGGGATATCTGCATGATTTCATTCTTAAAAAGCACAAGCCCGGTGTTTGCATTGATAATTGGGGGTTCATCATCGGTGGGAGCTATTGTGATGGGGAACAGAAACTCCACCTCATTGCTGCCATCGGTCATTCTGAAAATGATGTTGTCACTGTAGGTGTCGCTCCCATCATGCTGGTACACAACAATACCACTATCCAAATCGGCAGGTGTGAAGAATTTTCTGCGTGAGCCGAGCACCGTCAGCTCGCCATGCTTCAAGCCATCCACCACAGTGATTTTCACATTTTCCAGGTTATCTTCATCACTGATCTCCAAGTTCTCAGAGCTGGAGAGAGACCTAGACTGGCCCTCGAACAAAAGCTGGCCTGTGTTCTTTGTTGCTACAGGAGCTAGAGTATTCATAGGCTTCACCACAATCATAAAAGCAAATGTATCAGAGACAGCGCCCTCTGTGTCTACAATTTCAAACTCAAGTTGGAAAATCCTCTCTACTTCTGAATCCTCTGATGGAGGTTTATAGGCTATTTTCAAATCTCTAATGTCTCTCTGGTAGAATGAGGTAATAGGGAGATTCTGATCATCTGTACTGATTATGTAGCCTTGCTGAAGGCCAAGCGGAGAAGTAATGTTAAAGATTAAATCATCTGGATCAGATTCAACGTCTTCGGCAGCCAGCATATCACTTGTGATGGCTGTCATCACGAACTGATCAATCTCCATCATCATCATAGCAACAAAGCTAGGCTTAGGAGGGGTGTTCTCTGTGCCCTCTTTGATTCTAACCATAATTTGGAAATGCTCCTGCATGATGATATTTCCCTCATTATCCTGCATCTCTACCCGCATGGGAATATAGTCTCTGTTAGGAGAGTTGGTGGTGGACGTGTGCTTGTAGCGAATACCTTGCTTAACAAATTCATCACAATCCATCATCTGGCCATTGGTGTAATTGTTCAAAAGGGTACCATACCTGGGGAGGCCACCGGCACCGACCAGGGTGGTGACCTTGCACTGAGTGACACCATCTTCAAAGGAAAATTCCAGGCCTTTTTTGTCAATGGGGTTGCTGTTGCCGTTGAGTTTGTCCACCGATAGGGGCATGTTCCTGGTTAGGATCTCCAGTTGCTGAAAGACCACTTCCACTTCCAGCATGAAGGGGATAACAACTGTGTTGGTCTGGGAGTCGTAGCGCAGCTGTAGCTTCACCCTGTCCTTACTTGGGCTACGGGAACCAAAATGAGTGTATTTCACCTCCTCACCGCCAAACGAACAGGAGAACTTTTTAGGGCTGAGCATTCCGGGTTTTTGAGCCAGCGGATCATTCTCCAGGACTGTGATGGAGCAACGGTCCCCAGGCCGGACGTCTGTAACCAGGTCATTTACAGGATCCAGGTATACTGACCTTCCGAAGGGAACTCGAAGGCCATTGTTGGCAACAATGATGCTGTCGGGGTTAGGTGCTTGTCGTTGACGATAGAGGAAGGCTGGGTCAAATTGATGGGGTTCCGTGTCCACAGAGGAAAAGCAAAAGCCCAGAATGAAAATCACAAAAAGGCATCTCAATAAACAAGTCTGCCCATTACAAAGTTCTGTCCTTTGCAGACCACCAGCCATATTTACTGCCAGTTGCCCAGCAAACTTATGTTTTTATAACTCAGCAAAAAGAAATGTCCTTAAAATGATATCTCCACAGAGAAGAAAAAGATGAGGAAAAGTAAATCCCCAGCGTGGTTGTTAAAATGTTTAAATTTGATCTCTGGCTTTCTCACTCTTTCCTTCTCACTGGCTCTCTCTTTCTCTCTGTCCACACACGCACTCACACAGGACAAGTGTAGTAGATCCTGTGTGGCTCTGCAGGTAATACTGAAGCAGCAAACGGTGACAGCCCACCCAGACTCCTCCTTCTGAAAGCCCAGGGAAAATGCCTCCTGCCCCCAACAGCTAATTTAAGAAAGCACATTGGACAGGTCCTGTATTACCCCCTGCCTATCCCCTCAGAGCTCTCCCTTCTTCCATACACCCCACCCCCAACTTCAGCCTGACTTAGCCCCCTTCACTCCTCTATCCCTTAACAAATGACCTAACCTCACACGCCCTCTCCAAAACAAGCTTAAATCATAATTTGAAGAACTAAAAAAATGCTGTGTCATTTCTGTGCACAGAATTGCTTTTAGCATGCCTTTTTAAACAAAACCCAGAACATAACACAGATTCATCACTGCGTATTTTAGGTTATCGCTCTAAAACTGTGGAAAAGGTTTAAGCTTTCTTTACAATGACTTCCTAGTGTTTGTTTCTGTTGTTTCTTGCCTCTAAATATTGATGTCAAACCTCTTTAAATAAAATTCACAGTTTGATGAATGCATTGTGATTTTCAATACGTTTTCAATTAAGGGAAATGCATTTTGTTTATTCTGGTGGCTTTTGTTCAAATTCTCCTATATTGATGAGGTTTGATGTTATTTTCCATGATTCATTATAAACCCTTTAACAAGAGAAACTGAGTATAGTGCCCTCTATTGGGTAACCTATATACAATTATTAAACAAAATTTAAACAAAATTATTTCCTATACCAAAATTGCATGCAGTAAGTTAAATATGAAATGCGAAAAAGCTACAAAAAAACAAGTATTAGTAGTTCTAGAAAAAGTTTCAGGGAATTAATGACAGACAATAAACAATACCAATTAACCTACAAGGTCAGATATAAGGTGCTTTTGGTGGCACAGTAACCTGATCTATTCAGTTTTTGATACCCTTTGAAGTTGGCGCCGTGATTCAATATATCATCAGCGACCGTCACTGTAATTTCACAGAGTGGTTGACGTGAATAATGGCCTCTTTCAAAAGAACCAGATCTAATGCTAATGGACCAGAGTCTGACAGACAGGCAACCAGAGGATACACAAAGCCAAAGCCTGTAACATATCTACTATTCCTCACCTCAACTCTATTCCTGTTTTCAGAGGATGTAGTGATCCCCGAAGTGCTCACAAACCCCATTTATAATCTGTTTTTCACAGCATGAGATGATATGCCGTGCGATTCAGTTTATAACAGTTCTTAACTCTATAGCCTAGGGAACCAGAGTAGTGCAGCGTTTCTATCCAACCAGTTATTTTTAGAGGATTGAAAAGAAAAATGCGGGCCTTCGGGCTCCAAGGCTATAAGTTGAGAGCCACATAAGTAGTACATCATCTTATAAAGTGAATAAAAGGTTTGTATCTTGTTTCCCTAAAGAATATTAAGGTATTCATGTTTAATACAGTGGAGAACATGACAATAAGAAGTAGAAAGTTCCTAAGCATCCTAAATAAAGTATAGACCTCTACATACAGTTTAAAACAGCAGTTCCCACGTGAGGTGGAATGATTTGAAAATGGGGTCACAGACTCCTGTCCTGTCATGTGGCCACGCCTCCTGACTTTGAGAAACTCCAATGTGACATGCTAGGGTATCAATCTGAATAGATGTGTGAAGCCAGATAAGCCAAGATTAGAAATGTCACCAAGGGCGTGTTATTAAGGGGGGGCACATTACCTGCCTCTAACGTTGGGGGGGGGGAATGTTCATCGCCTTGTGCTCCTACACCCTTGAATGTCACATTAATACTCTGTAATTGACTGGCATAACCCAACATCATTTATAATGTTGAGTTATTAATGCAATAAGAAATACTATGAGAATCATAGCACTAAATGAAAATATTGATTGTAGAATGGTTTGGAAACTCATGGTTTAATACAAGATTCTTATAAGAGTTTTTGTTTTTTAACCTGAAAAAAATGTACACTATAACTGATCACTGGAAAACACAAATGGTCAAAACCATGGTTTGACGATCAATTGACATAACGCAAGATCAGCTAGTTTAGTCTGCTCCAATAGTAAACATTGGCAACAAAGACATTCACCAATGTAACTCACAAGCTATCATAACTATAAAATAAAGTGGACAATTGGCAGTTAACAAAGTCACTCTCAAGGTTGGTTAGTCTTGGAGATTCCTTGGGCCCATTCAGAGTTAAGGAAAACTGCCTTTGTACACCGTGCCCCTCATTTATGGAATGATTGGCAGTTTTGTTTACTTCTAGACAATTAAAACCATGATAAATCAACAATATATTATTAAATGTAATTGTGTTTAGTAATTGTGTTCTGTATTTGTATGTTACATTTTCTGTGCACAGGGCTCAGCTGTAAAATCAAGGTCAAATAAATGTAAAATAAATACTTCAACAAAATTCATTTTGTCAACTGTTAGCAACCAAGCAAAATATCATCAGGATTAAAGACTTATGGAACAAATCCAATGTGACCTGTGTGTGGTCATGAGGAGTTTTATGGTCTGTTCACGGGGTTGGTGACCTTTAGGGTCAAATCTTTGGGACAACCCGGCACCGACGTCTCCTCGGTTACACACAAGGAACCACCTGGCATCAGCTGGCATGGCAAAACAGGTGGAGTGACCTTTAACCTGTGACACTGATTCCAATCCCCTAAACAACCCTTTGCTTTAATGAAACTATACTGAAACAGGTTACAATCTGATACATACAATAAGCAAGAAGCCATTTCAATGTATGAATACATTTACAGTATGTTACCGTCAGCAAGACTGGATCCCAAAGACAAACCATAGTCTAGTACACGACCATTACATTAAACAAGAATTTAACTGTAGATGACAGACAGCTGAGTGGTGCAAGAAGTTTGGTTGGTAGTTAACATTTTCACACATTACAGCAAATTAATAAAAATACATGTTCTGTTTTGTATCACTTGCTCAGTGTTTACAGATACTTTTGTGTGTTTATCTGATGGTCCCAGAAAACTTAGGGGTGGGGCAGAGAACAAAAGTACCGGTAGGTAAGAATTTCCTGATAGGATTGCGATGATACAATTGCGGATAACACGTTTTACAGTTGTCACGGATTGGTTGAAGGAGGGAAACCAAAGCAGGAAGTAGATGGTTGTTGCTTGTGTTTAATGTATATAAAGACACACCGGGAAACATACATGAACAGCAGTTGCAGGTGAAAAGTTGAAGCGAGTGCACAATGAGAATACTATATAGCTTACTATGCTCTCACAGTGGCATAGACACTGACAACTGACATACAAGTAAAGAGCGTACGCATAAACCTCCAAACTCCAAAATACACTTTTCACAACTTAAAGTGCCTTGTGAAAGTATTTGGCCCCCTTGAACATTTCAACCTTTTGCCACATTTGTGAAGAAGCAACAACAAGTGGGACAAAATCATGAAGTGGAACGAAATTTATTGGATATTTCAAACTTTTTTAACGAATGAAAAACGGACAAATTCGGCGATCAAAATTATTAAGCCCCTTTACTTTCAGTGCAGCAAACTCTCTCCAGAAGTTGAGTGAGGATCTCTGAATGATCCAATGTTGACCTAAATGACTAATGATGATAAATAGTGATAGTCTCAGAGGTCCGTTGAAAGCACAGAGAGCATCATGAAGAACAAGGAACACACAAGGCAGTTCCGAGATACTGTTGTGGAGAAGTTCAAAGCCGGATTTGGATACAGAAAGATTTCCCAAGCTTTAAACATCCCTGAGCACTGTGCAAGCGATATTATTGAAATGGAAGGAGTATCAGACCACTGCAAATCTACCAAGACCCGGCCGTCCCTCTAAACTTTTAGCTCATACAAGGAGAAGACTGATCAGATATGCAACCAAGAGGCCCATGATCACTCTGGATGAACTGCAGAGATCTACAGCTGAGGTGGGCAAGTCTGTCCATAGAACAACAATCAGTCGTATACTGCACAAATCTGGCCTTTATGGAAGAGTGGCAAAAAGAAAGCCATTTCTGAAAGATTTCCATAAAAATTTTTGTCAAAGTTTGCCACAAGCCACCTGGGAGACACACCAAACATGTGGAAGAAGGTCTCTGGTCAGATGAAACCAAAATCGAACTTTTTGGCAACAATGCAAAACGTTATGTTTGGCCTAAAAGCAACACAGCTCATCACCCTGAACACACCATCCCCACTGTCAAACATGGTGGTGGCAGCATCATGGTTTGGGCCTGGTTTTCTTCAGCAAGGACAGGGAAGATGGCTAAAATTGTTGGGAAGATGGATGGAGCCAAATACAGGACCATTCTGGAAGAAAACCTGATGGAACCCGCAAAAGACCTGAGACTGGGACAGAGATTTGTCTTCCAACAAGACAATGATCCAAAACATAAAGCAAAATCTACAATGGAATGGTTCACAAATAAACATATCCAGGTGTTAGAATGGCCAAGTCAAAGTCCAGACTTGAATCCAATCGAGAATCTGTGGAAAGAACTGAAAACTGCTGTTCACAAACGCTCTCCATCCAACCTCACTGAG